>JASDQU010296103.1:0-14132 GCA_032191745.1 Picea mariana | reverse complement strand
TGTCATGCCAAAATTTATATTGTGCTTGAATTTTCTCCAACTGTTCCTTGACTTCTTGGTGTACCTACCAGATCCTCGACTTGAACTTGCAGGGTCTGTCTTCATTTATTTCTTCATTTGAATCAGAGTCTCTCCCATACAACAATTCCAAAAAAACTTTAGGTAAATACCTAAAACATGTCTCAAAATGAGAACACTAAGTGGAGGAATGTAAGGCTCGGTGTAAGCATGTTGTACATAGGGTAGTTGTTCATCCCATAACTTGGGATGCTTGTTGCAGTAGCCTCGAAGAAAAATTACCAATGTTCGATTAACAACCTTTGTCTGTCCATCGATCCATGGATATAAAGTAGTGCTCCTCTTCAACTTGGTGTCCATCATCCCCCACATGCTTGTCCAAAAATCCCCAAGGAATCGAATATCTTGATATGAGATAATGGATGTGGGTAACCCAAAGTGAACCCAAACATACTGAAAGAAGAGATTAGCAGTCTTCTTAGCAGTGATATGATTTTTACATGGCATTAACATACACATCTTGTTGAGCCTATCCACTACAACATAAAAATATTCATGAACCCTTTTCGACATTGGTAAACCCCCTACAAAATCCATGGAGAAACTTTCCCATGGATGGGATGGAACAGGAAGTGGTGAGTATAGTCCCAGTTTTCTATTAGTGGGCTTACAAGTAGAACACATCACACACCCCTTTACATATTTAGTTACAATTTCTTCCATCTGAGGCCAGTATCAAAACCTCTGCAAATGAGCCATAGTTTTTCCTACCCCAAAATGCTAGACACAAGAGAAGTGTGAGCTTCTCATATTACATGGACTCATTTACTTGTAGGAATACATAGCTTTCCAAGATGGTAGAGTAGTTTTCCCTCTAAACAATAGTTCTCTACCTATGCACCATGGGTTATCTTCTCATATACTTCTTTAAAATATTCATCAATGGAATATTGTTTCACATAGCTATCATGAAATAAAGAAGCATTCTTAAAAATAATAGAAGCAACAATAGGAGGTCTAGAAATCATATCAGCTACCTTGTTACCCGTACCCTTTTTTTACCTAATTACCAAATGAAACTGTTGTAGTAAACCCGTCCATCTATAATGTTGATATTGTTACAGTTTGGTTTGTGCTTGGTGATACTGTAAGGGTTGATGATCTATATGTATGATTTTTTCCTTCCCTAACAAGTACTGCTTCCATTTATTTACTCTTTGAACTAATGCATACAATTGTTTATCATATGTAGGATAGTTAACAAAAACTTGGTTAAAAGTTTCAAAGTGGTAACATATAGGCTTACTATATTGCATCAATACTGCACCGGCCATGGAGTATCCACTGGAATCTGTCTCGATCTTGACGGGTTGTTGAAGATTCGACAGTGCTAATACTGGTGCGGTACTGATCTTTTCCTTCAAAGTGTCGAAAGATTTTTTTTTCTTTCCTCCCCACTAAAAATTGTTATTCACATTGATTAAGGCATGAAAAGAATCTACTATAAAGGAGAATTTTAAAATGAATCTCCTACAATACTGGACTGCACCTAACAAGCTCTGTATCTCGGTTACACTTTTGGGCTTAGGCCAATTTACAATTACATCAATCTTAGAAGGATCAATTTTTAATTGTCCTCCTCCTAGAATATGACCTAAGTACACAAGTGCAGTCTTACCAAATTCACATTTGGACAAATTTACATACAACTTTTCCCTTTGCAAAGTATCCAATACTTGCTTTACATGCCTTACATGTTCATCCCAAGTCCTTATAAATATAAGAATTTCGTCTAAATATACAATCACAAAATCATCTATAAAAGGCATGAATACATCATTCATCGCACGCATGAAGGTTGCCAGAGCATTACAAAGCAAAAATGGCATAACTAACCACTCAAACAATCCTTGTTTGGTTTTAAAGGAAATATTCCATGCATCTTGTTCTGCAACCCTGATTTGATGGTATCCACTACACAAATCCAACTTAGTGAAATAAACAACATTCTTTAACTGATCAAGTAAATCATCTATACGTGGAAGAGGGTATCTATTTTTCACTGTGATTTTATTTAAGGCCCGATAATCGACACACATTCTCCATGTGCCATATTTCTTTGGAACCATCATGATTAGAGAACCACAAGGAGATGAGATGACCTTGATGACCCTTTGATCCAATAAAACTTGTACCTGCTTCTTGATATCTGCCATCTCTACAACTGACATCCTATACATGCCCACATTAGGAAGAGGATAATCCTACTGAAGATGTATTTCATGTTGGATTTCCCTCTTAGGAGGTAATCCATCTGGTTCCTGGAAAATATTATCATACTTAGAAACAATATCAATTAATTATTTCTTATGAGAAGGATCACATCCTTGGAAAGAGTCGAATATTCTGGCATCTTTCTCCCTTACGACCATGAGTACATATCTCTTATTAGTGTTCATGAGTCTCTTCATTTGTCCTGCACTAACAAGTGTCGTGTTTTCCCTCATGTTTTGAGCTCTAACAATATATTCCACTCCCCCCTTATTAAGGTGGTATTTGTTCTCATGATGAAACAAGACTGGTTTTCTATCATAAAGGTAAGGACGCCCCAACATTATGCCACATATATCAAGCGATATAACGTCCAAATCCACTTCATCAATCAACTTTGAATAAATAACAAATCTGACCCTACATTGCTTGGTGAAATTAAGTTTTTCTTTATCACATACCCAACCAAGAGGATAAGACTTTGGATGTAGTTTCATTTCAAGACCCATATTTTTGACAAGTGCTTCAAATATCAAGTTTACTTGGAAACCCATATCAAATAATGTATCTATCTTAGTGTGTTTAGATAAAACTCATATATGAAATAATGTATTCCTCTTTCGTTCATCATCATGAGATTCATTATTGGAATTTGAACTAGCATGAAGGGAATATTTACCTTGTACTCCAATCGTTGTGATATTTCCTTCGTCTCCTAAATCAGAACCAATATCTTGTTGGACTGTAGCAACGGTCTTTGTCTTCCCCTTTCCACTGAACTACTTCGGTCTCTTCTCTGGATGTAGTTTCCAACAATGTTCATCATCGTGACCATGTTTCTTGCAATGAATGCAAGATGGCTTTCCTTCTTCTATCTTTACAGTGGTGGTCTTCTTGTCCTTCCTTTTAAACTTCTTAAATGGCTTATGTGGTAGATTGGAAGGTTTCTTTATGGGATCTTCTTGAACATGCTTTCCCCTATTATCAAGGTGAGTGGCTTTCACACAAACTTCATCAAGACTGGTGGGGTTAAACAATATCAAAGTATGAAGAATATAATTGTGAAGTGTGTCAATATACTTCATTAAAGTTTCATAAGAATCCAAAGGAATGTTTAATGCAAGATATTTCTTCCTAAATTCTTCCATGAAACTTTGTACAGTTTGACCTTTTCTTTGTCTTAAAGTTTTCCATTCCATCATTTATTTATGCAAATAACCCAATGTATAAAATTTCTTCCTTATCGTTTATTTAAATTCCGACCATGAGGAAAGAATATTACCACACTTACTTATGTCCTGAAGTTTTCTCTCCCACCACAGGAGAGTGGTGCCTTCCAACCGAAGAGAAGCCAGTTGCACTTTAACATCCTCTTCATCAATTTGTTGAACATGACAATATACTTCAACTTGTCAGATCCAATTATCTAGCTTTTCAGTATTAGCATGTCCATTAAACATAGATAAAGAAAATTTTACATCAAGCTTTAATAATGGTTTCTTAAAAGAAGCTTTATGGCTAGAATGATGAGAATGATGAGAATGATCAGAGGAAGAAGAGTTATAAATTGATGGTGAAGATGGAGGCTTAGGAGGGTCTCCTCCATCCCCTTGATTTACTAAAGCCTTATCATCATCTTGTTCTTCCCTTTTCTTCCCTTTCTTCTTCATCCTCTTCTCGTAGTCTCCATACATTTTCTCAACCATTTTTGACATGCGATAAATGACCATATGAAATTTTTTCTCCTATTCATCACGCTTTTCCTCTTCTCCCATTTTCTTCCTTCGGGATGCACAAAAAAATTTGGGATTGAAAGTCTTAAGAGTTCCTTCACCCTGCTTATGCTTGGCACTAGTAAGAATTCACACTCAACAATTCAAGTCAAAGATGACTGCTCTGATATCAAGTGACTTATAAATAATTGTATTAAATGAGCATAAATTAAAATACACCATTAAATAAGGAAAAGCTCAATAATGAAGAGACATAAGCATCATATCTGAACACAAAAACTTGATAACGGAGTTTTTCCCTGGTGGATTATGTCTCCAGGTCCTGCTCTCAACTGGGTAGGCCTTTTATTAACTCAGCAAAATAATTTGGAAAAATACATAAGTATACCTCATTATGGAATTAAGTTGCAGAATCTTTGCTTAGATCAAAAAACAAAAATCACAGTTGAATCCATGGCGTCGAATTACCCAAAAATGAATTTATCCATGCCTCAATCTGACTCTGGCACTCCTAGGCCCTTAATAAATCTTGTCTCAATTTTCGTGTCTACTCCCTGGATTTAATTCTTTGTACTTTGTCTCGATTTATCTGCCCGGTCGTACCATCATGTGCCCTCCTTCTTTCCATGGGAAAAATCAATTTATAAACAAAAAGTGGGGTGGACTACACCATGTATTCCGTTGGCCCAACGGGGCAGATGTTATAGTTAAGGAGTTTGTATAGAGGGAGGTCCTAGGGTCAAGCCTACGGGCCTCCCCTTATGGGTTATAGTTATAACGTATACATATATGTGGAATGGAACTTCAACAAATTTGGAGTGTGGTTTAGATTTTTCGAAGTGTATCGTTTGGCTGCCAGATCTGGCGGGGATCTGCCATATTTGCCAAACTTGCCTTTTTTTTATTTTTAAAATTTAGTTATCGAGCCCTCATTGGGCATTTTCTCATTGCCACGTGGCAGCCCATGACTGGGCCATGTGGCAGCCAACCATTGGGCCACGCCAACCACCTGCATAGTCACCTACCACATCATCCTACCACATCATCATATGGTCTACCACGTGGTTGTACAGAGTGCGACGTGGTGCTTTTTCATTGGTCCACTGATTGACCCGAAAATGCCAAAATCGAGTGACACGTGGTAGCCTCTGGTGCTTCCATGTCACCATGTTGATGTCATGTTGATGTTAGCATGACACATGTCTCCTTTTCATGTGCCATGTACACTTCACGGATGTTGATGTCATTCGTACTGATTCTGATGTCAGCAGTACGGATGTTGACTCATCCCTTGCTGATTGGGCTAGCTTGACCAAAACTTTGACTGTGAATATCTTTTGATCCGTAACTTCATTTGACGAGCTGTTTAAATTGTTGGAAATATTGCAACTCACTCTTCGCGATGATGCAAATTTCACTAAGTTTTTAGGACTTTGAATTTTTTCCCTTTCTCTGTCTGCTAAGGCCATTCTGAGCTTCTTGAGTTGCTTCTGTGAATTCTGAGTCATCCTTAGTATTCTCTAGATCCTTTTTGGATTATTTGTTGTCCCTTCTCTATCACAGACTTCACCAAGTTAACATAGACTTTGGTTCTACCTCACACATGCCTCACTCAAACCTGCGTTTCATACTTCCACCAAAATATCGTACTGTGTCATACCCTTGGAGACTTGTCTTCCATATTCAAGACTTTTCCTCATTTGTTCCTTGCCTCAAAACATTGCCTCATAATTTCCCTCTCCAAATCTCTTGTCAAAATATACCTTCCTTGGTTGTGCGCCCTTGTGCTCTTTTAGGGACTCCAAAGGTCACCAATGCAAAACATTGTGTCCTTTGGGTGTGTCTCCCCCTTCACAAATCATCACACTCAAATGAATCATCATGCCCCTTCATGTATCCAGTGTACCCAAATGAGATCGTGCACCCATCAAACATCATGTATCTTGTACTGAAGAACCCCTATCCTAGGTGAGTTCCCCTTGCCTTTTTCATTCCCTTTTATCTATCATCAAGTATCTCTATGGGTGTGTCTATGGGGTCATCCAATATCTCTATCACGCCCATATTTCCAAGGGAATACGCATCCATTCCTTTTGGTGTGCACCCAAGTCGCCCCATCCTTTCCCAAACACAGCCCAAGTCTCCATCAATCTTCATAAGGAAAATAAGGTGTGTGCCCCCTTGGTGCCACATCTCACCATCATGTGCCTAAGGCACTCCTTCCCACACCCACATGTCTTTGTTCCCCCAACCAATTGTATTCCCCTTGTCTTCTCTTTCCTAACTAGTTCCCAAGTCTTCCTAAGGACTGTGCACACTTGTTGGGTGTCACGAGAGACTTTACATCCTCCCCCACTCCAAGTTGTTGCCTTCCTTGGAAACATTCATTGATCTACATGATGCCACTTCCCCAGCTCCAGATATCATCACCACTCAACATGCATTCCCCCTTCCTTCCTCCTTATGGTAGGAATCAAACATGGAGTCTGCACTGATAAAATGGCCAAACTATTCATGTGAGTAATAGATGTTTCATTTTCCTTCCTCATGAACTTCTGTCGCAACACAACTTTGAAATCCTCCATAGGGACAATGGTGAAACTTGTCCTTCTGCACCAGTCACCAAGCCTCAATGAGATGTCCTTGGATACAACAACAAGTCTCTCTACACCTATCCTGACTTTCTTGAAGGTTTTTTGCATTAGTTCAGGCTACATCCCAAGCCTCCACACCATATCCTCCCTCAAGAAGTCATGAGTCGCCCCATTGTCCACCATGGTTGTCACTAACTTCCTATTGAGTTTGGTTAGCACATAGCAAAGTTTTGTCTCATATTTTTCTTGGTTCTCCATGGATTCACCTGCCATGACAATGTTCAATACCTACAAGACTCAAACAAATGGGTTTTCTTCCTTCTCCAAAGCATTCAACTTTTGTTTCAAGGGACAATTCTTCACATACTGTTCCTTGGCAAAAATCCAACACCAAATTGGTTTCTTCTCTTTTGTTGCATCAATTTTCTTGGCATTCTCCTCGCTTCCCCTAGACATCTTCATTTTTTCCTTTGTCCTTCTTCTCCCCCCTCTCCCCTCCCTTAATTTTTCTTCTCACCTTAATATTTTTCACTATTCCTATGACCTGTCTTGGCCTCCCCCCTAAATTCCAATAGTTAGTTCATTGTAATGATTGTTGTTGCCAGAATCTACATGTTTTGGTGTCACATATCACTCTGTGCTCATGCCTATAGAACATTCATGAAGTGGAAAATTATGTCTTATTATAACATGTATTTTATCTCCAACACGATCCATGTGAACTCTATGATGTAGGCGTGGACCAATATCACCTAAATATAACCTAATCATTAGGTCATTATCCCCTAGAAACCCCTCATTTTAACCCTTAAAACCTTCCAATTTTTCCATGGGTTTTTAGTTGAGTTTCTTCTCGGTCACCCCATGCCTTCATTAAAGGAGTGACCAAAAAAGGATGGTTTCACTCTATGGCTTGAAAAGGAGTGATCGGTCACTCTTTTTATATGTCTAGGGAGCGACTAGGCCTAGAAACTCCCAATTTTGGATTTGGTTTCAATGGATGAGACTTCCCACTGATTTCTTGAGGTTTAGCCTCGAGAAGGATCCCATTATGAGCTCAAGAATATTATCCTAATAACTATATGGCCTTATCCCTAAATCTGTATAAGAACAAAACCATTTCCCATGGAAAAGGGGGAGGAAAGAGCTAGCAAATTTACTCTGTTGATTTGGTTGCAAGACTTGGGAAAGGAGCTTGGAAGAAGGCCATCTCTTAAGTCTACATCTTTGTAAGTTGTAATATTTCTTCTTTGATTAATATAAGACATATTGGATGTTTCCATTTATCCAATTGTTCATATAAGTTTATGTATTCATTGGTAAAGAATTAGTATAACTGTGTGTTATGATATACTATTAGATTTGTTGTCAATCCATGCTTGATATCTTTGATATTTGGGAGGCTTTTGTCTTCTTATGTGCAACGTCAAGATACTAGGAAAAAAGAGGACCTTCATGAAAGGGATCAACCAAGAGGGTGCAAGTACAACTTTCGAAAATAAGGTATTTATTCTCTTCATCCTAATCATTGATTGTTTTCATGTATGAATTAGATCTAGGAACATCCTTAGTTTATGTCTATATTCTTGTCTTAGGCACTAGTAGAACCTAAGGGAGCTCATCTCCTGTAGGGTACAAAATCCCTATAATAGACCAATGACCATGCTGAGGAGATTTTTCTCCATGTATAAATCCCCTTATATTGTTAAATTTTTTAATATTCTTTCTAGAGATCATTTCCCTTTTAAGTGCTCTTGTTCCATCCTAATCATTGCCCCACTCTTTTGTGAGTCTAGTTGAAGAAACCCATATCCCAGATCTGTCAAATCTCATCCAGATCTACCCTTTTTTCATTTCCCATTGTACATAGAGCGACCAACCTTCTCCTAGTCACCCTTTTTTCTCTATACGGGAGTGACCATATCCTTTCCTAAGCCTACCAAGAGTGACCATACCTTTTGGTCACACTTTTTATCTTACTAGGAAGCGACCAAGTCACTCTGTCTCCCTTTTCAAGGAATGAACGTTATATTGAGAACCCTTTTTGAAGAGTTATCCTTAAAAAAACCCACTAAGATCTGTTTTTTGTGGCCCTCTTCAACACTCCAGATCCACCTTGGATCTGCCTTAGATTCCTTGCTATGAATTTTACAATTTTTGTGAATTTGTTTTCATTTTTTCTTGAAACTTTTTCCTCTCTTTTTGTATGGCACTCCTCTGTCATATTATTGAACTTCTTGTTGCATTGTTCTGACCAAAACTGTGTACCTTGACCTCCTCAAGTAGTCTATATATCCTTGGCATGTCCTTGAGAGATTGTTTGGAGAAATTTCTCTTTGATAGTTTTCCCACTCTTTCTTTGATTTCTTTGAGTGTTGATTGCTTGTAAGTCATTTGAAATACTTTTTTCAGTTTTGAAGCCTTGAGTTTTGTGTGTTTCAATTTGGAATATTTTCTTTCTTCCTTCTTATCTAGTTTTCAATGCATTACACATTGTAGACTGAAACAAAAGAAATACAAGGAATTCCTTTCGAATTGCATTTACTTGAAAAGAAAAAGATAAAGCATAAAATTTTGTTGGAGTGTTTTCAAAACTGGCTTAGGAAAGTTGTTTTCTTTCAGACTGCAAAAACTTCATTTCATAGTTTGGCATTGTTGTCCCTTTCATTGAAAAGAAAATTAAGATTGCATGTTGTTGAGTGCTTAGTTGTCATTATAAACTAGTAAATAACTCCCCTCTCTACTTTAGCTAGCTTTCATCAAAAAGGAATTATTGGATTGAATCATTCTCTGCACCTTTTTGGAGTCAATTCCTTTAAACATCATCGGTTTCACTGCTGCACCCTTGAGTAAACCAACATTCTTAAAATCAAGTGCTTGATAAAACTGAGCTAGCAACTTTTCTTTTTAGGGAATGTACATCAATAGTATATCAAGATAGATATTTGGAATAGGTTGTGAGGTGAACTCTCCAAATAAACCAAAACCAACCTAGAATCTTGTGATAGGGAGAGAAAATCCAATTTTTGTATATGCATAGTCAGGACCCCCCTCTCACACAGGGGATAAACACGAGGTCATGTGCGGGAGAGAAGAGAATATTACCCCTCTGAGGATTAAATGAATGTAGTGGAAAGATCGTATATTGGGGGTTCTTATTGAATTGTCACTAGTCTAATTAGGTCTCAATGCTTTGTGGATCTCAAATCCATTCGAGTTCCTCAGGAGTTTACTGGTCCTCTTGTTTTCAGTCCTCTACAAGAATTTTGAAATTGATATTCTGCCCATACTTTAAATACCGATTATTGACTATACCCACCCAGAGGCTGACTATGAGTTGGTAACATTAGTATCCATAATCCTTAAGGTCTATACACAAGGTGACGACGAAGGGGAGTCTTTGTTGTACCTGGTTCAGACATTGGTCAAACTCACTCGGTCTCCTTGGAGGGTAATCCACAGATAAATTGTTGGGGAGATTGCACCATGGTGTAAGTCCATTAAGAAATTATCCAATGTATCCTATCTACCCACTCATCCAAACCATTTCTCACGTGTTCCCGCAATGTTGGATTTCATCACCAACTAGTAAGTTCATTGTGATAAGTTATTGGTTTGTTTGGTTTTCTTCCTAGATTTTCTAGCGCCTGATGTTTGTTTTCTTAATGGACCTTAGGGTTGAGAATGTATCTATGGCATGAATTCGTGGGTATACAAATGAATGAATCCGTTTTTTGGGGATACTATTTGTTTCTCCTTCTACGGAACACGTTGGACCACCTTACATCGCAACTTTGACTCTTCTTGGTCTCACGATTAGGTTATCGATTTGGTTTTTTTCCACTCCAGTGAACATAAATGATCCTAGTGATTTGTATGTAAACACTCCACCCCTGGATCATCCACCTCATCTCGATCCTCAACCTTCTTCGCATGTAGTTTATTCTTCCCATTCTTCATATTCACCTAGTGAAAGCTCTACAACTAGTAACCAGGGGGACAACAAGAAGAAGAAATGGAAGATTAAGAAGAAGAAAAATAAGAAAGAGGGAAAAATTCCAACCACTGCAGGACATGTTGGAAGCAATAAACTAGCCTTTGGGAATGATTTTGTGAGTGTTGATGGTGTCATAAAGTCTAAAAAGAAGAGTTGCAAGCCCAAATTCCCTTGCAGGATTTGCAAGGGTGATCACCTTCTCAAGGATTTCCCTGGTATTCCCTGGGTCGTAGGAGTGTGGTCTTATGTTTCTTCTCAATCCGTGTCATTAGCTGCTACAGGTCATGTTGGTGACAACCCATTGAATAGTAATAAGGTTGACAATAAGAAGGGTAAACTCAAGAATACTTGCTAGTTATGAAAATGCATGCACTGTACCTACCTTTGTATGTGCATGGATGAAGCCTCGAAATTGTCAAAATCCCTTTTTGTTTCTCAACATCAGCTTCCAACCATTTATCGTAAAATTTATCCCAACCCACCATTAGTTGATAAAGTGGTCGATCCGACCCCACCGTCGGTCAATCCGACTCTCCCTTTAGAGAGTGAACCCAAAGTGATCGATCCAAGTACCTCTTCAGTCGATATGGTCCATCAAGTGGTCAATTCAATATCCACATCAGTCAATCCCACTCCTCCTTTGAAGAGTGAGGATGTCGCTCAGGTATTTCTTGTTACTGTGGATTCCTCTAGGCAAGGGGGCACTTCACTCTTCCCAATGACTTCCCCTTCAAGCAATGGGATGATTTCCATTGATTAGAATCATCTAACATACCCTTGTCTTACTTTGTATGTTCTTTTTTAGATCATTGTCAAATTTTGTGGTAGGGTCACAATACCTAAAAATATAATAGACGAAGGTTCTTATGTTAGCATCCTATCCTCTAATTCTTGGAAAGATCTTGGTTCCCCTTAGCCTATGTCGATGACTCAAAATTTGTTGGAATTTAACAAACAGATTACTGAACCTTTAGGGAACCTTCCTCAGTTACCTATTACTTTAGGAGGGAAAACTATTTATATTGATGTGATGGTAGTCCATGACCCCTTGGATTTTAATTTTCTCCTCAGGCGAGACTATGTTTATGTTATGAAGGTTCTTGTCTCCACACTCTTTTAAGTGATGTGTTTCCCTCATAATGGAAACATAGTAACCATAGATCATCTTTCATTCATTGTCCATCATACAATGGTAAAGAATCAGTCTTCTCTGAATGGTCCTTATATGTCAACATCATTTGCCTCATTGCAAGTCGTTTATGTGGCAACCTGTCCCATGCATTCAACTCTAAATGAGAAGGAATATCTCCCTTATTTTGAATTATATATGGTAGTTGACATGGTGATCTCTTCGATAGGGATTTTAGAGCCTCATCTCCCTACCCCTATTGCACCCCTTAACATGTATTCCTTCCATAGTGTTGTTCTTCCATCTAGTGAAGATCTCTTGGAATCCATGATCGAGGTTTGTCCCTTGACATCTATTCCTTCCATAGTATTATCCTCTTGGAATCCATGATGAATATGATAGCTATGAAAATGGTTATGATTTATGTTTCAAGATCATTAAAAAATGAAACATAGATCTAGGGATCCAACCCAACAAACAACATGGTTTATTTTTTATTTCAATCTCATTAAAAAATGAAACTGATCGCCATGAGCATAGTTCATTTCATGTGTCAAGCTCATTAAAAAATGAAACAACTATTAACGATCATAATTCTTTTCATGTGTCAAGCTCATTAAAAAATGAAAAAACTAGTAGTGACAAGCTCATTAAAAAATGAAACAGAGGTCTGGGAATCAATGTTAGAGGTTACCGAGCATAGTTCTTTTCATGTGTCCATCTCATTAAAAAATGAAACAAACCATTATGATCATAGTTCTTTTCATGTGTCAAGCTCGTTAAAAAATAAAACAGTCACCTATCCCATTGAGTCAAGTCTTCCATTACAACTCATAGTTGAACCTTCATTCCATCCACCTCAGTTAGTTGATCCTTTTTCTTCCTCCCTCTCTGGTCAACATTTTTCCTATTAGTAACCAGGAGTCTATTGGGTATATAAATTGGTGATAAGAGACAAGTCGGTGGATGAAATGAAGCTTGGAGGTCACGTCTCCAACCTTTGATCATCATTCTGGAGTTAAACCACTAGCTTCTCAAGCTAGGGGAAAATTACCAACCACCCACCTTTGGAATTTACATTGGGAAGTTTCGAGCATAGTTAGTTTTTAGTTTTAATCTCATTAAAACAATGAAACCAATTCTAAGCATAGATTTCCTAGTTTCAAGATCGCGAAAAATGAAACCTACCCAAGTATAGTTTTACTTTGTTTCAAGCTTGTGAAAAAATGAAACCAATCTCGAGCTTAGTATTTTTTCTTTCTCGTGCTCATAAATATATGAGAATAGGTTACCGAGATTAGTATGTGTTCTTTTTCATGCTCGAAAATACATGAGAATAGGTTACCAAGTATACTTTTATCATTTTTCCATACTTGTAAAAGCATTATGAAAAAAAGGAACTTTTGGATTTTCCTTTAAGCTCTTTTTAGAATCCTTAAATAAGAAAAGATTGTCGAGTTAGCTTGTATTTTCAAACTCATTATATGGATTTGAAAATACACCCACCTAGTATATGCTTATCCCTTTTTTGGGATAGACGGAATAATTACGAAAAAGGACCTCATTATGGAGAACTCTTTAAGCTCTTTTTTAACACTTTAAAACATGAAAATATTGTCGAGCGATCTTGTTCTCTTTCACACTCGTTAAAGTGAATTAGAAATCACGTCCGTTGAGTGGTAGTTTATCTATTTTTCAGTGTCATTAGACTATTTATGAAAAAGAAACACCCTATCCATCTTGGTAAGGAGAGTTCTCCAAGGTATCGTTTTATACTTTTTTGGGCCTTCAAGACTAATTTTACGAAAAAGTTCATTATGGATTCTTCTTTACGAACTTTTCAGAATCTCTAAACATGAAAAGGCCGTCGATTTTACCTTCTTTGGGCTCATTAAACCTTACATCGAAGGACCCACACATGGGAATGAACCCCTCCTTCTTCAGGTTTGTTAAAAATATGTCAAGGGATTCATTGCCAGATGAGATATATTAAGCATCTCTTATCCTCCTCAAGCTCGTAAAACTAGAGAGAGGTACTCGTTAATCACGATGGGGAATTTTTAGAGGGTTTTTTCATCTTGTTATATTCATTATTTGGAAGTGATTACTACTTTGAGTCTCCCTTGAACAATGAACTTGTTCTATCATCATATATAGCAGTCGGCTCATCCATTCTCTCTCATTGACCACCATTTCCATCATGTGTCATGTTCTATTGTTGGGTATTCTACCCTACGGACTAATAAGCTAGGGCTCTAAGCTTATACGCAGATCATGACCCTCAAGACTTAACTTTTAACCTTCTACCCGAATCTGAAACCCCGATTTTCACATGCACACAAGAGAAGAATTAACCAACCTTTTTCCGGACGGCTGAAGTAGATCCTCCG
>JASDQU010296100.1:0-14139 GCA_032191745.1 Picea mariana | reverse complement strand
ATTTTTATCCTTAACTTTTTTTTACTTTTTTTTTTTTATTATTTTTTATTACTATGTTATTCCAGTGTTCTCGGAGTTTTTCAACACGCTGAATCCATTTCTGTATTCAAAAATGGATTTTGAACAACAAAAAATAGTGATTAGTATAAATTTATATGACCAGATTTCAACCAAAAAAGTTATTTCGAAGAAGAACTAACCTACTTTTATGTTATTTTATAAAATCCCCCTTTTAAAATTATTCTCATCTCTTCTTATTACTATTTCTCTATCCCCTTCATGATATTTTTCTTTTAATCTCAAATGCTCTTATTCATGTTTATCCCTTCTTTAATAATCTATTACCTTGGTTCATCTCAATGCCCTCTTTTATCCCATGTTACAATTTCTCTTATTTTTTCATTAAAAGCCCTAATAATTTTACATTAGAGATGATCTAACCTCGATGAATACATCTACTAATAGCAACATTTCCTTAAACATCCTATTTTAATATATTAATTTTTTAATAATTTAATATCCCAATATTTTAATATTACAATAATTTAATACATCTTTATGTTTTCTTTTACCCCTAAATTTCCTTTTCTCTTCTAAAGTCACATCTTATTTTAATTTTTCAATAATTTAATATTTTGGTATTTTAATATTGTAATATTTTAATATTAAATTTTAGTCAATGTTCCTCTCTTCTTGTCATGTCACTATACTTTAATATTTTAATACCTAATTTCAATGACCTTCCTCTAGTACATTTTTTTATGATTTTTAAACCTAACTACTTAGTTATGTTTTTCATAAATTTATTATTTTAATTTTCATTTTTTTTTAATGATCATCTCTTTTCTTGAGTGTTCACTTGAAACATTGAACATTTTAAAAATCTCTCACACTATTATATTCAAAAGAAAAATTCTTTATTGATAAATATAAAATATTATATTTAATAAAATTGCTTTATATTTAGAAAATTGATATTAAATATACTTAAAATTAATATAAAATATTACACAAAATTAATAATAATTTGAATGTAAATTAAATAATATTTATTGATAAATCTATTTATAAATAAAATCAGTATTATAAAAATTAAATTATATCAATATTTTTAATAATTCAAGATTAATGGAATGATACCAAACATTAATATATAAAATCACAATCACGAGATTTTATAGTTTTATAAGTATAAAAAAATTTATATTTTAATAAAAAAAGATTATTCCTCTTAATATTTAATATATTTTGAATTTAAATAAGTTTTATAAGTTAATATTAAATTATGATAAAAAAATAAATTATTATTATAAATATATCATATAAAATTTTTAGTAGATGATGATGATGATGATTAACATGATCTAATATGGGTATAGGCTCAACAATCTAAGAGAAATTGGTTTTCATCTTCAACCTTCTTAGTGTCACAAAGGTGACACACTCTTTCATCCCATGGCATTTTAGGAATTGACCAACTCCCAATTTCACTATGGAGCTCGTGAGAATTTGTTCTTATCTTAGCAATGCTTATTTATTTCTATACTTTTGTTGAGTTAAGAGGTTAGGAAGGTTGGTAGTGTGACAAATATTTTGAAAGTGAGATCTAATACGGGTATAGGTTGGACAATCTAAGAGAAAGTGTTTTTCATCGTCAATCTTCTTAGTGTCACAAAGGTGACACAGTCTTTCATCCCATGGCATTTTAGGAATTGACCAACACCCAATTTCACTATATAGCTTGTGAGAATTTGTTCTTATCTTAATAATATTTATCTTTTCTTTGACAAAACATATAAATAATTTTAATCTTTTAAATTAAAATTGATTACATCTTTATAATAACTAAGTATCATATTAAAAAATTATTATAATTAATTTAGATTTATTTTTAAATATTATATATCAATTTAAATGTAATTTTTACCTATTTATATTTAATTTAAAAACCAAAAATACAAATTATTCAATTAAAAAAACCCATAACATTCTCAAAATAAAGAGGCCTATAATTGGTTGTTTGTCACTAAAACATTATAGCTTGCAATTTTTTATAAAGCAAATATTTAGATTCCATAATTAGATATTCATTAATAATATTATATTATAAATAAAGTCAAAATTTAATATTTCAAATATCTTTTTAAAATTTAATATTTCAAATATCTTTTTATTAATTTTTTTTTAGTAATATGAAGTTATTAATTTCAATATTATATTTATCTATTATAATTTTATTTAACAAACAAAATCCATTTTATATCACTTATAAACAAAAATAATATCTAAATTACATTTTAGATTTCTTATAAATCATAACCATATATAAATTTTAGATTTCTTATAAATCATAACGATATATAAATATGAGTTCCCTATAGAATACTCAATTATTTAAAATACATTTAATATATATATTTTTAAACTTTAATAAACGAAAAACGTATGAGAACTTGATCACTATGTACATTACCATCAAAAGTTCTTCAATGGAGATTAATTGATTTTGGTTTGAATGATAGTCACTTTAGATACAATGTACTCCTTACAAGATGTAAGGATAAGTTTTTAAAATATTTTTCTAAATTTAAAACAATTATTTAAGTATAATTAAATTAAATTTATTTTAATTTTACATTTGATTATTTTTCCATTTTGATAGATACGTGGTTAAGATGGATCTAGGTTGGTTTAATATATTAATGATGTTGATGATGATAATTATGATTAACTTAGACCAAATAGTCTATCATACCTTAAGAAGGAAAGAGATTACTTCAAATTCTTTAAAATTGTATTTCTATGCTAAAAAAGCATTGAGAGAAGCGTTCCAAGATCACCATAGTGTCAATGACTTAGGAGGTTAGGAAGGTCATTAATGTGGAAGATATTTTTAAATTGGGATCTAATATGGGTATAGGTAGGGAAATCCAAGAGGAAGTGTTTTTCATCTTCTACTCACTTAGTGTCACAAAGGTGACGGATTCTCTCATCCCATGTTTTTTTGGGAGTTTTCCAATGACCAATTTTACTATGTAGCTCGTGAGAATTTGTTCTTATTTTAGCAAAGTTTATTTTCTTCTTTGCACTTTTAAAAAATGAGAGGTAATTTTGATATTCTAAATTGGGGTTGACCACCTCCTTGAAGTATCTTAATTTCGTTTTATCCACTAATTCTTTATCACACCACATATTATCCTTAAATTTAGAAGTAATAATATTTGTAATATTATCGATATTCTCCATAATGACTTCTTCTTGTATTTCCCGACGAATTATCCAAGATTTAGCATCTTTATGCCATCCCCGCTTGAGTCGTTGGTGTTTTTGAATAGAGTTTGAAGCAGTTTTGGGGAGCCTCTTTCCATCCATGTTGTTTATCTTGTTCTTGTATGTTAGGTATATATTCATAGAAATGCTCTCAGTGGGAGAAAGACTTGCTTCTAAGAGGAGGATATGATAGGGTATTTTTTCCTTAATTTTGGATATGTTCTATCTTTCTAGTTCTAAAATTCTTTTGGATCTATTCTATCTTTCTCCAAGATTCTCTAGATATATTGCAACCCCAAACTTCACATCCATATAAGATAACTGGAGTGATGAGAGTGTGAAAGAGGAGTTGTTTTATTATCCCAACAATTGTTTGTGAGCCCATAATAAGCTTTCCACCCTCAATTTATCATTTTTTCAATGTTATAGTTCCAATTAAGCTTGTGGTGGATATTGATTCAAGATTCTTGTATGAAGGAAATTATTCCAAGCTATCGTTGTCATAAACAAAAGTATCGTAGGTGATCCTTTTGGATTTAATTATCATAACCCATTTTTTGTCAGTGTTCACAGTCATACACATGCTATAGAAGAAGTCCTTGAGGGTTATTAGTTTCTTACCTAGGTCATAGAGACTTTTCATCATAAGATCAATATCATAAGAAAAAACAAGGAGGATGATGACTATACTAGCGAGAGTCAGACAAACACAACCTCCATATTTCAAACAATCTTATAACTTATCAATCTAGATGTCGAAAAAGGGTAGGGCATAGGGGACAACCTTACTTGACTCCTATATTATAGTTAATTTCTTCCAACCAACGCTCAATATTCCTAAACATGGCAATAACTTTCTCATATAGCCTTATTTCAGCATCTCTTAACTCAAAAGGGACTTTAAGCTTTTATAACCTATGCTAAAGGTTAGTCCTGGGAACTATGTCAAGAACTTTTCTAAAATCAACGAAACAATAAAGGAGATCGATTTTATCATTACGAAACTCCTATGCAATGATCTTAAATGTAACAAGGTGGTCCACAGTGGAATGGTAGCCTCTAAACCCAACCTGACCTCTATCTTTTTTTCCATATCTTTCTATCCATGTTTCGATCTTTTTTTCCAAAATACTTCCATATAGCTTAGCTAAAATGGGGCTAATCATATGGTCTTATAATTAGATGGATTCATTTTATCCCTCCTTTTAAAAATAGGTACAATGAGGCTTTGAGTCCAAGGTTTCGTGAAGCCTTGCTGGATAGATAAATTTAAGAGCTTATGTATGTGAGGGATGAGGATAGGTCCTTCAATTTTTAATATTTCATATTTGTAACCTTCGATGTCCTTAGCTTTTCCTTTTGAGAGCCACTTAACACGAAACTTAATTTATTCTATAGAAAACATTTCATCCTTTGTAGAGTTGTTTTGCATGTTGTCAATGATGTTAGGGGATTCATACAGATTACGACCTCGGTAACCACTACATTGTTTCCATGATCTATTAATTGAAGCTATGGAAAATTGAAAACAAATTCAAACCAATATATATATTTTGATATATTAAAATATTTTATAATATATTAAAAATAAATTATATACCAACCTAAAATATTTTATTATTATTTTAATGTGTTATGTTACATAAACATCTTTCCCATAATGAACTATAGAGTGCTTTTCGAGGAAAAAAAATTAAGTTGATAAAAAGTAGTTAGAGTTTGTAGATATCATTATAGTATTATTTTGATGTATATATGGATTTCTTAATGTGTATTACTTAATCCACATCAAATTTATCATTATTATACAAGTAACATTTTCATATAATATTGTATAGAAGGCACACATATATCTAATTCAAAATTAAGGATATGGGATGGAGTTACACTATTTTCAATACCAAATTCTAAAATGCATCTCACTTCTCTTCTCTAGATGCAATAAAAATGAACAAACTTAAACTAAAAACTATATAATAATAGGCTACAAACACCATGGTAGTGGACAAACAATATTTTCACTTTCAAACCAAAAAAATGATGAAATGCACATGTGTCATTTGATTTGAGCTCATTTAGTTAAATGATGATTCATGAAATTGGGATAAGGATGCCACATTTTTTCTAATATATTATTTTCATTACCATGGCATTTTAGTTAGGGCCTTAACAATCTTGGGGGATGAATTATGACTTGATTTTTTTTCTTTTCCTTTATTTGGTTTGAGGATTCACATGGAATCTATTATGTGAATTTGACTTGATTTAATTAATTGATAATTTATTCTTTAAGTCATGAAATCAAATTTGAAATTTGATAAGTAATTTCTCTTGTAGTGATTTTTTAACAATTATTACATATATTTTCATATATTTTTATGGCTAAATGTAGCTATGAAATGTTAATAGTTTTCACTAGTACTACTAACCTAGTAACTTCTTAATATTTACCTAGTAATGATGGTTGCTAGGCCTGAAGAGTGAAATTTAGAGTGAGTTTCACTGTAATAACAAGTGTTTGTTGTATGTAGTTTTCCTAACATCAAGTTCCTTTTAGTTCCCAGATGAGATATTCCTAGCTACATGTGCCACAGAGACCCTGATAAATGAATGACACATTCCTTGGGTTAATACTGATAGATAGATGGAACATCCCTTGGGTTATCCCTGATAAACAAATGGTGTGTTCCTTGGGTTGGGAAGGCCAAGAGGAAGAGAGCCAGTAGAAAAATGAGATAGTTGTAGGAGAATATCAGTTGGGTTATGAGTCTTATGAGATGAGAGTGGGATGTGAGAGACCACTCTCTTTTGTGGATTACTAGCCTCACCTCGAGGGTGACTAGTCATTGAGAATTGGAACAATCAATCTATGGTTGGGTTGAATGTTCGTCCCAAGCATCTGATTGCACAACATATTCGAAAGATAAGTGTTATATCTTGTTTTTGTGTTATTTACATGTGTTATTTTTGTGCATGAACTATGTGTATTTGAGAATAATTTATATGTTGTTGTGTGAATGATCAATTTTCATTCATGTTAATTTGGTGTGCTTTATATGCATCTATTTTATGCTTATAGAGAATAGATAAACCTATTTTAAATTTGTAGTTGTAAGCTACATGAAATCGGATAACAATAAAAGAATTACTTTAGTTAGAAGGAAATTTGTTTTTATGTGTATTCTACACCGTAATGTCCCTCGATTAGGCTTGTGGAATGTTACAGGAAATGTGCAACTCTTTGTCCTAATGAAGACTCTATATCCTCAACCTATGATACACATGAAACTATCTCATCCATGCCAAAGCATTTGAGCTCCACCCATAGCAACTCACCATGACAAGTCACCAGAAGTCCATCCACGAGCTTGGCAATCTTCCACACAAAATTCTATTGTGATCCAGCCTCTTCTCCAATCCACCAGAACTCCCAACCTACCACACCATCGATATGAAATAGTCCACAAATGCTCTTTCGCATGGCCTGATCCATGTCTCAAACAAGAGACCATCTAACTCGTTTCCACCTACAACTGTCACTATAGATTCCTCTAAAATATATAACATGTGACCTTCCTGGAACAAGAAAAAGAACAAGAAAAAAACTCCTCCAGTGTTGTATCCAAAAATATGTCTCAAAGAGTATCCTCTTATCTTCATATCCCAAGCTATGAAACCATGTAAATTTTCACATGAAAATCTATGTGACTAATTTTAGATCTAAAAATTGCTTGTTGGTGATCTAACTATCACTGAACAACTTTACATTGAAATTATTGACTAAAAACATATGCAATGGAAACATAAAGATCAAAGATGAATCATCAATATACAAGAAACACAATATATATGTTCTATGACCTTGTTAACATAAAAAATACTAAGGGAAAAAGTAGCCCTTCCTTCCAATACAATATCACCAAAATATGAGGACAATGTTTCCCTCCAAAGTCACCAAAACCGAGAACAACCTTGTTCTTCAATAACCATAAAAATCATAAAAGCGAACCTCAACAATATATGCAAACATCCTATGAACAAAAATCTTCTATAAACTACTTGTATGACCTATTGGCATCACATGTTAGCATTTGCATATATGTACCTACCCAAAAACGTAGATACACAACTCACCATATAACCCACAGACATAGGTTGTTTGATCTACTGCAAATTGTGTATACCCTATACGCGATTTTTCCTTCTGCAACCCACGTATGTATTCATTTTGTCCTCCTATAAATATATTATTGTACAAAATGTTCGATCACATGTGTGACCTTATTCGATACTCTCTCTTGGGATAGATTCGCCACCTTCCATACTTCCCCATTGTCGATATCACCAATCCTCCTAGCGGAACTGCAACCTCACTTATGCTAGCTCCATCATGTATGCACTTTCTCTGCATGATATACACAATATGAAATGTTAGAATGACCTCTCTCCTTTATATACAATCCTTAAGGGTCACCATAGAATCCCCTCCACAAGTCAACATCAAATTAGGATTTCCTTGTGGGTGTGAAGCCCCAACACAAGCCCACAAATCCCATCACCAAACCCATGAAGCCCCTAATAAAATCCAAAGGGGATTTCACCAAACCGAAAGTGTGATTTGGTTCCCATGATGATTCCCACATTCCCAACACCTAGGGTCATGGGAGAATACCAACTCAAAGCTACAAAAAATAAACACCTTTAGTGTGACATTGAGCTACAAGAGGTCACATCAAAGCTGAACACGTGGAACATTGGGCCTCCAAAAGCCATGTTCCACTCTCTCATAGGTCAAATTCCATGATGCATGCCTCGTCCATAAATCCATCAAGGGAACCATCAAATCCCTAAACCCTAGATGATGTCATGGGCTAGTTAGGTGATGTCTAGGCCTCAAAGGGTCAACGTTCAAGTGGAATATGGTGGGGGCTCATCATTCGATCATGCCAATATGCCTCCAATGGAAACACCCTCCATCCTCATAGTGAAACTTCCATCATCTCATGTGCCCTATACATGAGGTCTAGAATCCATATCTGGGATCCAAATCCCATCACGAAGGTCTGAAAGAAGTCATCTCCCCATGAATACTTGTTCACCAGGAAAGTTCCTGGAAAGACAATCAAATATTACCTCCAATGGCTCACAAGTCACATGTATCATGCCAAGAATCCATATCTATTAAAAGAACCACACGAACATGTGCATCAAACCCCCCTTTTCAAATCAAACAAATGCTCAAAGGCCTTATATTTTTTTCCTAATTTAGGTGTGGGAGGGGTGTCATGGTGCCCTATAGGATAAGTCAATCCCCAAGTCAAGGGATATTTCCCAAGAGAAACCTATTTAAGTCATGTAATGAATTTGAGGTGGATTTTGGGGTAATACTTATAGGGATGGTTTCCTTGACATACAAGGGTTCATATTGTCTCTTTTATGGGTTCCTGTATAGAGGGTGTTTTTCATCCTTTGTTTTCAATGCAACCATTTTCCAGGACCTTTCCATTTAATTTATTAGAGTCCAAAAATTGAGTGCTATATGCAATGGAAAGTAAAGAACACTGAAATACCACTTGAATCTATGATACATTTAGTTCCATGTGTAATGGAAAGTAAAATACACCACAACACATCTCCTCGACAAGAGGGAAATTTATTAATTATGTGATTTATTTTGCAAGTCCTTCATTTTTGGAGAAGCATTTTGTTATTATTAGGACCTCAAGGAGAAAATCTAGAAGGATAATTATTGTCTTTTATATCTTTCCAAATACAACATCTCTGGGCTGTCATCACCTTATTCCCATGAAATAAGGTACAATCCTTTTTGGGGTCAATGAACTAGAAAACCCAAAAGGTAACGAAACATATGGGTATAATGATGGAAGGTGGTAAGTATGGAAGGGAATGGTACAGTGAGCCTTCAAATAACCACTCTGCATCAATCGTTTTCCCAAGGGAGACCTACTTAATAGGAAACCATGTCACTCACCAAGGTGGAACTAGGAAAAAGGTATAAATTCCAAGAAAACATTCCATAATCAAGAAATAATTCTTTGCAACATGTTCAAATGCTTCAAATATTAAAATGATACTTACCACAATACCAAACTAATTACTTTATAAATAAATACTTCTTGTCTTCTTGGGCCAAGCCGATGTGGTGGATGTTGCTCTATTGTTGGTAGTGGATGTTTCTCTATTGTTGATGGAATGATAAAAAATAGTAGGGGCCCTACGGGCTCTTCTAGTCAATATGATTTTTGGAACTCCATTTCTTCTACCTATGGGTCATGAGACATGATCTCCTTAGTTACCCCTAGCTAAGGGGGGTAAGATATGGCTCCTACATGGTCATATCTACTCATCGTAGAGCGCATGAGAACCTCGACATATCATGGTATGACCTATTCCTACACACTCAAGAAAAAATATCAGAGTATCTAGGGTGGTGCTATCGCCCCTTTTTCATATGAGAAAATGATGCTAACTATCAAAATCAAAAATTGAAAAGGAAAATTTCCTAACATTTTTATTCTAACATATCAATATGAGCATAATAATGTAACATATAAAGATGCAATGATGCAAGAAAATAATGTGTAATTCATAAGAATGTATACAAATCATTGCAAAATGAAACTATAATACCATGATATTCAAGATGCAACATATATACAATGCATTTTAGGATGCAAATTCCTAACCTAAGGTACCTACCTAATATAGGTTAGTCTCAATGCTAGGTATAATCATATAATCAGTATGACCATGCTAGCATTGTATCACAACACCTGCCCTTGTGCTTCATCATAAAATAAAAGAAGAATAAGTCAAGCACAAAAGGAACATGAGTCAGAGCATACATTATATCATAACTAATAACAAATTCCAACTCATGGAGGTGGGATGGATGGACCAAATTATGCCAAGACATGTTCCCACTACAATACTCAATCCATCTTTGAATAGGTTTGTGAAAAGGTAGAGACTTGTCAGGTTGGATCAAAGGATAAGAAGGTCGAATAGCATAGATATTATCACTACCTGAGGCCTGAAAAAGGCTAAAAAATAATATGGAGGATGACTGACAATTAATTAGGGGAAGATTGAAATATCTAGATATTGAAATTATTCTTAAATCACTTGACCTACCCTTAAATTCCAAGAAAATGATTTTTATCAGAGAAAACTTGGGACAAGGAACACGTTTCCTAGATACATCGTCAGTGACATAATGAGATAAAGGAAACTAAGGAATTTGGAAACCATTATCACAAGTATCCTTCTCTAGGAAAATTATGTCCTTACCCTTATCAAAACTGGATCACAATAGTCATCGAAAATTTTATTCATAGAATAAATCCAAGTGCTCAAAAGAATAAGCATCAAACTCCCCAAGGTATGACAAAAAATAATCATTCGATTGTTGCAATAAGTCATCCTTGAGTGGTTGGAACAAGTCTATAATCATGTTATATTCAAATTGCCAAACATTTGAATCAATATCAATCACACATGGTTGTTGTAAAGGAAATAATTGAAAATTACCTTCAATGTTGTAAATGGGATCTCCATCATGACAAATTACATCCCATTGACTTATCCCACCATGTATAAAATCATGAATATTATTAATCACATCATCACTTTCATTATAACATGAAGGTTCTAGTGCATCCAAGGGTTCCTCCAAGACATTGATACTTATGAATCATAGAATAGAGAATCATCGAAATCCTGGAAAGGAGTGTAACTTACCATGTTCTCCTCTTCATGTGCAGGAGGCATGGATGATTGTATTAATTCATAAAAAGGAGGAGTAGACACCAACGCTTGATTTTCATCATGAGATTCATTGACCTCGACATAATCATGAGGTAATTCTTGATGCTCTCTAAGGGGTTGGTGACCCTCAATGCATCCCCTCGCTAAGAGGGACATTTATTAATTATTTGATTTATTTTGTAGGTCCTTCATTTTTGGAGAAGAATTTTATTGTTCTTAGGAATTTAGGGAAATAATCTAGAAGGATAATGGTTGGATTTTATCTCTTTCCATCTACAAAACCTCTGGGCATTTAACTCCTTCTTCCCATGAAATGAGATACAATCCCTTTTTGGGTCAATGAACTTGAAAATAAAAAAGGTAAGGAAATGTATGGGTATAATTATGGAAGGTGGTAGTTATGGAATGGAATGGTATGATGAGCCTTCAAAGAAACATCCGTTAGCAACCCTTTTTTGAAGGGTAGCCTACTTACTAGGAAACCATGTCACTCACCAAGGTGAAACTAGGGAAAAGGTATAAATTCCAAGAAAATGTTCCATAATCAAGAAAGGATTCATTGCAACATTTTAAAATTATTCAAATATTAAAATGAAACTTACCATAATACTGGACTCATTACCTCATGAAGAAAGAATAGTTTTCTTCTTGGGCTAGGCCGATGTGGTGTATGTTTCTCTACTACTGGTGATGAATGATAGCGTTGTAAAAAATAGGAGGGGACTTGTAGGAATTTTTGGTCAATATGACTTTAAGTACTCTATGCCTTATACTTTTCATCCTTGAGACATGATCTCTTTAGTTACCCCTAGCCTGGGGGGTAACAAGCATATTTTCACATGACTAGGAAAAAAATCCCTAAATTCTTGGAAAAGGGGATTTATAAGTGGAAATTTCTTTGGGATAATAGTTTTCCTTGGGAGGGATATGTTCCTCTATACCAAGCATAACTGATATATCCACCTTAACGGTAGGTTAAATATTGGCCAAATTTCCCTCCTCAAATGTATTAGGGGATGGAATGGGATTCTTAAACCAATCAACTTTTCTATGGGGAAGAAAGCCATTAGTTTCAATACCATATTGGTCAGAGGAATCCTTCTTCTAAGGTAAAAAGCTGGAAATATTATGGAGATCATCCCGATGGTAATCTGGAGTAGTAAGGGACTCTAAAATTTATTTATCAAAATTAAAGACAGGGGAACTAGCATCTATCCCGCCAGATGTTATGTTAGAAGTGGTGAAAAATGGGGAAGTGAACTTGTTATCTATATAATGGGAATGAGAGGTTTGGTTCACATAATATACATCCAAAGTGATATACGTGATACTAGTGGATGAAGGATCCATCGATGTTGAACCCAATGAGACATCAGGCATAGAGGGGATAATTTGATGTACTTCATATGACAATGAAGGATTTCTAAACATTATCAGGCCCATGGAGGTTGAAAGATAAATAATTTGAACACTATTCTCATTAGTTTTAATAGAAAAATGGCCAATTTTTATGAATGGTTTTCCTTCAGTATAACAAATCCTTTGATATTGAATGGTAAGTTCCTCCATTAAAGGAGAAGGTTTCTTGTAACACATCTACTACCTAAAATAATAAAAAATTTCATTCTTCCTCAAGGGACAGAATCCCCGAAGTCCTACGAGGGTCTAGTGCAGGCTAGTTCTTCCCTGTTCACCATCCGTGTGATCGTGGGTTAAGACCACAGGCCAAACAAACCAGGAGCCTTTCACAAATTGCGACCTCACGAGTCGTGAATCAAAGGCCTTCTAGTTCTCTTCACACATCGTCGATACCTGAGATCACGAAATGGGTATAGCTACCTTCTGTCAGCATACTCTACGCATGATCGTCGGCTAGGTTAAACTCTAGCTCCTCTCGCTACTCATGACTTCGTAAGTCCAAGTGTTGAGCTTTCGTGCCCTTCTTCCGTGAATCCCCAAGACACGAGGAGTCAATGGAGCATTGACTCCCTTCTCTAGGTGAGGCGGGTCCACCCGTCAATCACACGGGCCCCCACCTTGAAGTCTTTCCATGTGTCACCTCATGCTTGGCTCTCGACACTTCGCTACTCGCGACTTGGAGCGCCCAACCCTTGGGTTCTTACCTCATGAACCTTTGAGGTAGCGAGATCTCTGGATCTCTGCCACCTGTCCTCCTCGGATGGACGGTCCCGATTCTCTCATGGCTTCGCCACTCGCGACTTGGAGCATCCAAACTTTGGGCTCTTACCTTGCAAACCTCCGAGCTAGCGAGATCCTTGGATCTCTGCCACCTATCCTCCTCAGATGGACGGCTCTTTTCTTCTCGTGGCCTCACCACTCGTGACTTGGAGCATCCAAACATTGGGCTCTTAACTCGCGAACCTACGAGGTAGCGAGATCCCTGGATCTCTGCCACCTGTCCTCCTTGGATGGACGGTTCGGATCTTCTCGTGGCCTCGCCACTCGCGACTTGGAGCATCCAATCTTTTAGAATTTTACCTCGCGAGCCTCCGAGGTAGTGAGATCCCTGGATCTCTGCAACCTGTCCTTCTTGGATGGATGGCTCGGATCCTCTCGCCACTTCGTTGCCTCGCGACTTAGAACATCCAAACTTCGGGCTCTTACCTCGCGAACCTTCGAGGTAGCGAGATCCTTGGATCTCCGCCACCTATCCTCCTCGGATGGATGGCTCATATCCTCTCGTGGCCTCGCCACTCGCGACTTGGAGTATCCAAATTTTGGACTTCTACCCCGCAAACCTTCAAGTTCACAAGGCTTAACCCTCGTCTATCTCCCGATAGATCTAACGACTGTCGAGTTTCCTAGCTAAGATCTGACGATTCAGATCAGCCTCGATGTCGCACCCTTTCCTAATGTTCTTTTGACGTGGGAAACCAACGGTCCGAAAGTTCTCATGGCGCATGGAGATCTATGATTCAGATTTCCTCGCTATTCACGAAGATAGTGGAAAAAAAAAGGGTTAAGGAAATTAACGCCCTCGCTCATTCCTTCGATTTAACGATCGTGAATGACAACATGTTTCCCGACAGGATCTCATCCGTTAATCAATACCTATCCCTA
>JASDQU010296097.1:0-14139 GCA_032191745.1 Picea mariana | reverse complement strand
CCACCTGGAAAGGTCCGATCCATAGATTTTGAAACTTAGAATGTTTTCCTTTATGCTCATTTGCTCTGTCCCACTTTAGTACTAAGTCTCCTACCTCATAATTATTCACCTTATCCTTATGCTTATCAAACCACCTTTTAACTCTCTGTTGGTAAGATATTAAATTTGTTTTATCTTTCTCCCTTTCTTCTTCTAGCATGAGCACGGTCTCAATTCTTTGTTGCATGAATGATGAAGGTTGTCCCCTGGAATCCTGAGCAAGTTGAAGAGATGGAAGATAAAGATTGTTCGAGAGAATGGTTTCCTGTTCGTATACCAGAAAGTATGGGGAATTACCTAAACCTTCTTTGGGTGTGACTCTATCGGCCCATAAATCATTAGGAAGTGAATTATGCCAATTCCTCTGGTTGTCTACAATTGTTTTCTTTAATATTCTCACTAGGTTCTTATTAGTTGATTTTTCCACTCTGTTTCCTTATGGGTAATAGTTTGCAGAGTATCTAATTATGATTCCTTTGTCTAGGGAAAACTATGTTAATAAGGTGGAAGAAAAGTAAGTTGCATTATCAAAAACAAGGACAGAAGGCACATTGAACCTAGTTATCAGCTATTGTTCTATGAATTGGATCACCAAATTTTCATTTACATGAGTCATATGGATGGTCTCTGCCCATTTCGTTAAATAATCTGTGGTAGTTAGTATATACCTATGATCTTTTGAGGAATTCTGTGTTATCTCTCCTATGATATGTAACCCCCATTGCTCGAAAGGCCTGGAAATGGCCACTGATTGAAGTGGGACATCTGCTCTCTTTTCCCTCCCCACGCTTATTTGACACGTCTTACAGTTCCTAGTGTATGTGTGGGCATCCTTGAACAGAGTAGGCCAATAATATCCATCTCTCAGTATTTTATGAGCAATGGTGTTTCTTGCAAAATGTCCACCTATAGGGCCATCATGGAGCTCCTTCAGAACCTTGTCTTCATCTTCATGTTCGAGACATATTAAAAGTACCCTGTCATAATTAATACGGAAGAGCACCGAATTTATGAGGCGATATTGTGCATATTTTAACCTAAGAGATCTCCTTTCCCTAGGGTTTAGGTTCTCTAGGAAAGTCCCATGATACAGGAGAAAAGTCAGATTATCATACCAATACTCTTGTCTTGGGGAGACTATGAAGCTTCACCACACCATAATGCCAATTCATTCTCCCATCTAGGGTTATCATTTACTTGGTCCTAGGATTCAACTGCCAATTTTCATAACCCTTGTCCTTTAACTAGTTTAGTAGGTTTTATATCTAGATCAAATTCTTAGACTACTGCCATCCAGTTTCCTCTTCTTTTCCCCATATCATGTTGAGTAAATAGGGATCAAATTGCAGGGTGAGGCACAATTACTTTGGTATGGTTCTTGACGATGTAATATATGAAGTGTTTTACTGCCTTATATACTGCATAAGCCTGCTTATCTATAGCAGGGTAATTTAGTTTGCCCCCCTAGATATTAGTGGTCATGAACAACACTGAGGCCTCATTTTTATCATCATCCTTCTGAGTTGACATTGCGGCTAACGATTGGTCGGAGGCAAAAGTATAGAGGAATAAATATTTGTTGAAATCGGGACTGCACAGAACTGGGGCTTGAGATATTGCAGTCTTAATATTTCTGAAAGCCTTCTTTCATTCATCATCCCACTTAAATTCAACATCTTTACGAATCATTTTTTGTAAGGGTTTGATAGTTTCTGCAAAATTGGGGGTGAATTTCCTCACAAAATTGATTTTCCCGAAGAACGATTGCATAGCCTTTTTGTTGTGAGGTAATGGAAGCTGAGCTATAGCCTTAATCCTTTTTGGATCTATGTGAATTCTCACTTGCGATATAATGTGACTCAATAGATTTCCTTCCTCTACACCGAAGATGGTTTTCTTAGGGTTTAAAGATATATCGTATTTCCTACTCCTTTTGAAAATCTAGGATAAGTGTTGGATATTCTCCTCTCTGTTCTTTGAATACACAGTCACGTCATCCAAGTAGACTACTACACACTTGTTTATTAGTCCCTGAAATGCTATGTCCATGGCCCTTTGGAAGGTCACTCCTGGATTTATTAACCCAAACGGCATGTGTTTGTAAGAGAAGGTTCCCCACTTGGTTCAGAAGGTAGTTTTCAAGCGGTCTTGTTTTGAAACTAGAACTTGGTTGTAACCTAAGAAACCGTCCAGTAAGGAGAAAATATCAGAGCCAGGCACGGTCTGCAAGAGTTGCTACATCGGTGGGATTGGGTATTTGTCCTTTTCTTAAGCTCTATTGAGGTTTCTAAAATCTACGCATAGGCGGATCTCCCCAAAATGTTTCCCCACAAGGACCAAATTTTCTACCCACACGGAATGTCTAACATGGAAGATAATTTTGGCATCTAAAATTTTCTTCAACTCCTGACACATGAGAGGTTATAGGGAAGGGCGATACTTCCAGAGCTTATGTTGGAAGGGTTTCAGTTCAGGTTTTAATGGGATAGTGTGTTGTATGATACGAGTATCATAAGTCTTAACATGTTGGTAGGACCAATCAAAAACATCTTGACATTGTCCAAAAAGTTTGAGATAAGCCTTCCTTTCCTCTTTAGATATTGTCTTACCGAGGTTGACGTTTTTTGGGTTTTTCGGGGTTCCGAGATTTATAGTTTCATGCATGGGACAGGAACTCCCAGTATTTTCATTCTTTGACCCTTTAAATCTTTCCCTTATATCAAAAAGTTTTTCTAAATTGGCTATTCCCTTCGGTATCGTGTGATACTTTGATTTGTCAGACGGTTGATCTGTCTGAGGATTGGCCCCTACTGATTGTTCCTAGAATATTTCATCGTCAATGGCAAAGTCCTTACAGTTATCCTCATTGGTTAGAAATTTTATAATATGTTCATCTCCTTCAAATACATTCCAATTAGAAATATTGTTGGGCACCGATGGTGTGTATAGAAATTCTACAGTGAACTGGGAGGCTTCATAATCTTCTAGAGGTGACAGCCTTGAAGCCGTGGTGGCCAAAGAATCAACAACAATGTTCTTTGCTCTTGGAATCGTAGGAATGGTGAAAGCTTGAAAATTCTCTATTAGCCTGTGCACTTCCTGTTGGTAATTCTTCAAGTGTGGATATTTGCAATGTATAGTATTCCTTACTTGTCTAACGATGATTTCAGAATCTCCAAAAACCTTCACTTCTTTAACGTTCAAGTCCATGGATTTTGTTAGCCCTTGTACTAGATCTTTGTATTCATCGGTATTGTTTGTGCATTCAAACTCAAGTCTACATCATATAAAATGTCATTTACCTTTTTGATTAATGAGGATGCACCCTTCCCCAGACCCTTCTTGCGATTTAGAGCCATCAAAGTATAAAGTCCGAACTTGTGGGAAAACTCTATCAGCGTCCTCTTTCCTGTCACTTTCCTCTTTTTCTCCTGTTTGTTCTGTGATTTCTAACGATGGTTCTTGGCAGAAGAGGGTTTCCTCCGTCACTGTCGAAAATTCCTCTTGAAAAAAAAAATTGGAGTTTTGAGTAAGGAGGACATCAGATGAGAGAGGGGGGGAATATCCAAAGTTAGAATCATAGGAATAATTGCCTAACACAGGGAAATCTATCGATGAGTGTTCATTTAGGGTTTCTAAGTCAGTGACAATATGTTTTATATATCTTTCCCTATCGATCCTGACCAATTTTTTGTGCCCTTTTAATGGTAACCAAAGGTGATCCCAGTCTATACTAAAGTATACGTTTAACTTCTCAGACCAATCTTGACTTAATAGCAATCCATAAGCTTCTCGGATATTTTCTACAATGGTGTCAATTACTTGCACAAATTTAGGGTGTGTCGCTATTCTAATCATTACATATTTGATTTCTTCCATGACCTTCACTTGGGTTCTGTCTATTTGTATCATGTGTTTATCACTTTTGAGAGGGATTGCGCTTAATGTTTTGCAAATAGACAATGGAATAACATTAGAAGATGCTCCTGAATCGACCAAACATTTATGGAGGTTTCTGTTGAAGACTTAAAACGTTAAAAGGGACGGTGGGACACAAGGTTTTCCCTTCTTATCTTCAAAGCAGGCATTCACAGTTGGTTTATTCCCTATATCTGTCGGAGTTAGATTTCTTCCTTGGTCAGTGTTTGTTGTAGGATTTTCTACTGATTTCAATGCTTGTAGCAGGAAGTCTTTTTGCTGAGGGATTCTACACATGTCCATGACCGATATATTTACCTTCAACTTCTTAAAATATTCTATTATGTTGTAATCTAGCTTGGATGATTCTCGTGTATGGATGTTTATAGGGTTTCTTCGGGGAGAAAAAGGTGCTTTCGGGTGATCGGGAGTTGTTTTTCCTCCTAAATTTGGGGTCGTAGTAAGGTCATTTGAGACAGGTTGATCCCTACTTCATGTTTGCACAACTAAAACTTATGCGGGTGGTTCCTGAACCTCAAATAAGTAAGTGGAAGGCATTGGTAGATCAGGGTCCCATATCAACATGGATGTTTCTTCTAGTGGAGCAACTTCTTCCTGATCAAAAATATTCATAACCGAGCCGCTTGATTGTTTAGTTAGGGAGACTTCATCTAGAAACCTGTTGGCCATAAAATTCATGGCATGCACCCATTGAGGGTAGTATTTTTTAGAGTGATTCTCTTGATGATAAGTACAGAAAGAGTCGGATGCTACATTTCCCAAATCGATGTTTAAGTTCGTTGGGGGAGGTTAAATTGATTTGAACAATGGATTCCTTTTGAAAAAGGGTTTATAGGGCCTTTGGACTTGGTTTCCCTCTCCTACACTTCTCTTCATGTCTATGATTTCATTTGACAACTTCTTGACCATGCATTGTAGGTCCTCTATGTCCCCACTTCCCTTTTCAGGAGCTTGTTCTATTTGATTCCATGGGGGTCTAGTCAACAGGAGTCCTCTCCTGGGAGGAGGTTGAACTTCTTTCTTAACTAATGAGAACTAGCCTTCTTTTTGTCCTTTCATTTGGAACTCTATCATTTTGGCTTCTTTGAAATTTTCAGGTAAGGTTGGTTTGGCATCCCTCTTCACAAACATGGAAATAGAAGCTTGGAGAGAATTAGCATATACTTTGATTTTCAACTACTGAGTAGGTTTAGCTTCGGGTTGGAATTTGTTTAAGATAGTTGTGAATATTTGATTGAAATATTTAACCTTTTCCTTTGAAATCATGGTGGTGTCGAACAATTCAGCCATCAAAGCTCCTGTAGTGGTTTCTTCGGCAAATTTATCCAAAAAATCCTTTTGAAATTTTGTCCAACTAGTTATGGATCCTTTAGGTAAGTTAAAATACCATGTGGAGGCTGAGTTCTCAAAGGTATAGGGGAAAATCCTGTATACTATGTCTTCATGTTGGACATAAATCAATCTGATAGCTAGTATGAATTTTTTGATATGGTCTTAAGGAAATCCTGAGGTTTCGGGGTCAAATTTAGGGAGTAACTTCTCCGAATGTCGGGGAAGGTTATGTACTCATCCAGGGATGGCCAAATAATCTCTAGCCAACCAAGGTTGATTTTTTTGTGGTGAGTTTCCCCTCTCTTCATCATGGTCATTGTTATCTTCCATATCTTCATATCTTGAAACTGAGCATTCTGAATTAAACCCTTCTTCTTCCAAAAAATTCTTCGTCTCAAAAAAGTTGTCGGCTCGTGTTTCGGGGATTAGATTAAGAGGATGTTCAATTTCGGTGAGAGAGAAATCTATCAGGTCTTCTACTGTGTAAAAAAAAACCTAGCCGAGGGTATCGATCACTGGTCTGCTTAATTGTTTTCTTCGAGGAAGTAGCAGAGCTAAGGGTAGCGCACCGATCCGTCGGGCATATGATCTTGTGATTCTTCTAAATTGCTTTAATTCTTGGTGAGGAAGAGAATAAGTTATATTAGGGAACATGTGTTCTTCCTCGTGCTGGGGTGAGTTACTTATTTCGGGATTACTCAGTGTGTGTGGGTTGTCTTGGGAATGACTAGTCATGCATGTGGGTTGTTTTTGAATCTACAGGTTGTCTCAAATATTTTCTAAAAAATAGTGTCAACCATTCATTCTTCAGGCCCTCTTTCTAGCGCCAATTCTGTTGGGGGGTCATAAATCCCTTTAACTCAACAATAGGAACCAAACCCGCCATCGAGGCCCAATTCGACTTTGCAACATTTAATAGTGGAATGATTCTCCAGATCTTGCGATCCGACCAAAATAATCGATGGGCTTTATATTTTCTTGTGAAGGTTTCCTCCTTCGGTTCAAACGTTCTCTTTTTTTATTTTCTCTTAGGTGGGACTGATATAAGATAATGCTAGTGTAAACCAACTAAGTGACAAAAAGGGAACAAACTTAACTACTGGAGAAGAGGTTGAGCTTGGGATAACCCTTTCACTCTAGCATGAAGATAGTAATCGTCTACCATAAGCTTAGTACTAATACGTTAACCATTCGGGTATTCAGATTATTGAACTGAGATACAATTTATTAGAAGAAAAAATGCATGTGATAAACGACAACAAGTAAAATAATTCACTCAACTCTAATCATCAATCACATAATAACACAAGGATTTATCTTCATCATTAAAGAAAAGAACTATAAAACATTTAATCAGGTAACTTATCAATAGATTTAGTAGCTCTTACCTGTTACCACATCCATTCATGAGACAAAATAAGAAATAATTCTTCTCCACATCCAATCATACACACATTTGATGAAAAAACACAAACTTGTCTCTAGTCCCAAAAGGACTTCTCAATTAAAGGAATCTCAGAAATAGTTCTTAACAAAACAAAAAATGAGGGTCTTTGCATCAACCATCGACCTCTAACTAAACGGTCGATGCTCTTATTTATAACTTAAAATTAACTAGAAATAACTATTAAAGTGCATATAAGTGAAACAAAACTCACCACATGGCGCTCTCTTCTATCATTATTTCTAAGAGTCATCTCAGGATATCACTTAAGTGGGTGACTCTTCTCATACTCCTACCACTTGATGAATAGATCCTCGCATGTGTTGGCATATGGGAATCTATGTTGCTCCATTGGGGTCGAGTGAATCTGTATTATCTCAACTGCTTGTGCCTGATACTTGACTATTCTAGCACTTGACTATTGCAACATAGCCTGAGCTTTGATTGGGTGATCCATGAACTGTCACACCTGACCTGGCGCCATATCTGTCACCTTAGATATTTCCTCGGCCCATGATGAGTCTTGTTCGGAGTGAGTCTTGACTATGTCGTGCAAGTCGACAAGGTCATCAGGTGTGTCAAACTCAAGGAGGTCGATGCCCTTAATTACCTAGTTGATATTGATCCATATTTTCTCCCACTTAGCCCATTTTTATTGGATTTCCCGATGAGGTCCTTGAGCCATGTTTTCCCAATACTCGACCAATTTATTTATGCGATCAAAGATGCTCTCTTTTAACACCTGAATGTCATTCTATTCTGTATCTCGGCCCTGTTGGACCGCACTGATATAGTCGACCCTCTCTACATCTTGTTGTGCTTTCTCGTATCACCTCTCCATATCCTTCCATGTCTCAAGTGACATGAGGGTGTCTTCCTAAAGCTCGCCTATCCTTGCAGTAAATAGGTCTCACTCATCTGTAAATTTGTTGTAGGCATCCTGGAATTCTCTCCTTAGGAACACCGCAGCCTGTGTGGTGTCCTTATAGTATTTCACCAAGTGGCGCAAATGTTCCAATTCCTTCAGGAAAGCAACTAGCTCCTCTTCATCTCTTTTATCTCTATCCAGAGTGGCATCTATGATTACCATCCCTACGTCGATCAGTTTGAATGTCTTAGCATGCTCTGTGTTGATCATATTTTCCTCCGTAGTGATGCGGATGGAGCCATCTAAACTGATCCTCCTCTTCTTGGTGGTTCTCTGGATGATAGATTTCCTTTTTTGGTCATAAGAGATGGAATATATGTCAGCTACTTCATCCATGGGTGCAGGGATTTTTTGATCTCCCCAAGTGAGTGTATTCCCCAGACTCCCGATGGTATATACTTGTTCAAGACTGAGTTCTTGAACTTCCTCCCTGTGTTCTAAAGGACTAACTTCTCTTTGTCTCTCATAGGGGAGTTGAGTACCGATTGAAATTGAGGCATCGGGGGTAGACTCGGTACTTACATGACCCTCGATCGGTGAGACGTCGATTTCCTGCTGTTGAGCTTCTTCCTTTTGTTCACCCGACCCTGGCTCATCCTTCGGACTGTCCGCTTAGGTCTTCAGTGGATTGGGAAGCTTAGTGTCTAATACATTCTAAACTTCTTGTTTGTTCTGTGGAAGCCCCTGAATTTGAGCATTGGGAACTGGAGAAGATGTCTTCTCTGACTCCTTTTCCTCTTCTATATGTACAGGGGTCACAAGGGTTACCTCCAGGCTCTCATCATCATCATAGATTTTTATCAATTTTCTTAGGGGGTTTAGTGCACTTGGTATCCCTGATGTTTCGACTGTCTTTGGCTGAGTTGAAACACCTATTGGTGATCCAGATGGTGGTTTTGTGAATTCAATGTCATCTAACTCGGTAATTTCATCATTTTATATGAATTTAGGGCCGCTTGGGCCCGCTTGGATTATGTCTGGGTTATTGGCAGGGGATCCTGTCATTCTTGAGAGGTCTGGGTCATATTGCAACTGATCAATTACTCATTGTGCCTTTTCTAACATGAGAAACCCCCTCTACCACATGCCCTTACTCATGCGAAACCCTTTATCTTTCACTGGGGTTACCAGGGGGGCTTCTGCTACTTTGGTCTCTATCTTTTCTTCTCTGGCCCTGAGGGCCCCTGGAGACGATTGTTCTAGGATCATCGCATGTTCATCCAAGCTCATGGCTTTGAACATAGTCATTTTGGGGTCAGCCATCCTTGCCACCACTTCGTCCCAATCCTAGGAATTTTATGTGAAGACATCATCTTCGAATTTGTCATGGGCATATGGCCAAGATGATGACACTTGAGAGGCATGTTTCAAGACCAGACCCTTGGGGTCGTGCTTGCAAAATTAGCCAATCTAGAATTTGAAATCCAATTGGCTCAACCCCTCTTGCCTGGCTTGAGCAGTGTCCTTCACCAGGTATAAGCCTACATGGAATCCATAGGGTATAAATGCTCGTTTTTTATTCTTTATCAGGGTGGAGTTGTAGCCTTGCAGGATGGTCTGGTAGCATATCTCTCCCACTACTAATCGGTCAATAACATGCGTTGGCAGGAGATGAGGTGCTCTGGTGGTCCTGAAAACCCTGATGTAGGTATCGCTCTTGTCCAGATACTAGTGATCGACCTTTGATATCATTTTTTTGGCCGTAGCCGATAGTATCGAGAATTCTTTCTTGAAAAGAATAAAATAAATGCGTGGGATAAATTCATCGCAGATGAGGGAGTAGGATGTTTTTTACCTGTTCTCCCATAAAATGATGAAATATATGTGGACCGAGAGTTCTGAAACGTGCCAACTTAGGTTCATGCCAGTAAAGATGTTTCTGCCACACATGACATCCAGTAAGTATGAAGCCATGCAGAAGGTTGGTGTCTCTCCTTCTTTTGGCGTCTGAGCTTGTTGTATGCATATGCTCAGATGTTTGGAAATAATGGATCCCCAGTTGAAACCTCTCCCAGAAATGACCACTGTGTAAGCTAGAGGTATCCATGCCTCAAAAAATATGATGCAGTCCTTTTCCCCATACAATCGGCATATTAGAGCCATAAGGTAGATGTACGAATCCCTTAAGTTAGTTGTCTGGTACCAGCCAGTGCTCTGGTTGGTATACTTATTATCTTCTCTCCACCATGAGGCCATCAGCCGCCTGGTGTCATGCCACTCATATAATTTCACAACGAAATTTGTATTCAGCCGCTCCTGGTAGTCTTGAAGTTTGTAATATTTTTGGACCTCCACCGTAAGGAACACTTCGACGCACCAGCCATTTTCATCGTTAATCAGACATTTTTTTGTGTCTATGTGGTCAATGAGCCACTTCAGGAGTTATATGCAGGGGAACACCAAATTTCTTCTTGCTACCATGTGCAGGTACGATTGTCGGATATTTGGAAAAACTTCGTCGTCAAGCTTTCTCATATATGGGTCACTAAGAGGGATATATTCCAGGAATTCTTCCCGACTGATCTTCTTGAAGAGTTCTCCCCAATGTGGGAGTACCGCCTTGGTCCTTGTGCTTTCCTCTGTGTCTCCAAAGGCCGGAGGTTGAGTGAACACCTTTTTTGTACATGTCTTAATGAATGGTTCTGACCTTGGAGAAAATTCTAATTGTTTTGCATCCCTTAAAGAAGAGCCTTCTCCTACCTTTGGTTCTTTTAGCTTCGACGATCGCCTAGTGGTTGTCTTTCTTAGAGGCATTGTTCCTGCAATCAAAATAAATCTTTTAGAGACTGCGTATAGAGAAACACTGGATACGATATATATATATGAAGTGTAAGCATGAAAAATCCACAGACTGGTACATACCTGCAAATCTTGATAAATCTGGTTATTTGATACTCATGAGATCTCTGCAGCTTTTGAATTGCTCGTTTCACTTCTCCGAATGCTCTGAAACACCTTTACACATAGAATGGTTTCATTTACAATGGATCAAGTGAATTTAAACTAAGGAAGATTCTACCATGTCATATCAACCATTTAATTTGGGTGATGAGTGGAATCAAAACAAATTTGACGTCGAATCTCTGCAACTTGAATTCATCATGTGTTGATGACAGAGGTGCGGAGGGTGATGTGGTCTATCGGTAATTTCAAATGACCATTTTGATACGCACACGAAGAAACAAATAATGTAGGATTTGGAATTAATTAGTCCCTTAAATTCTCTGAATCTAAACGTATATAACACTAAAACGTCCCATCGTGTCCCTTTTTTAGTGGGTGGATCGAGGACCGGGGATGCGCCATGAACGTTTTCGTTGATATCCTTCTGCAAAAAACCTCTGACATCAATTGATTTCATCATACAATGTTGTTGTGGAAAAATTGACTCGAGGGTATGACTTCGATGTAGGAAACCAAGAATGACTATGGGTAAAACTAGACCGTATGGTTCTCCAGTCAGGCAAAAACATGTGGCATTGAAGACATATGGCTTAATCCACGTGTATTACTCAAATTCAGGACTTTCTTCAAGTTTTGTGTTCTAAAATAAACCTGGGCTCGTCGATGCTGAATAGGTATCGGGGGTCGGTGATCGGGGATGAACCTATCATGATTTTTTCTTTGGATTAGCTTCCTCAAAAACTCCCAATGCCGAAACGCTTCGACAATCAGTGATCGAAGAAAACTCTTTAGTGTGGTGTTGGCAGCCATTTCGCATTTTTTTTCCTATAAGTTTCCTACACAAGTGTTTTGGAACCCTTGATTCTCATAACAATCTTTTGAATAAAACGACATGATTATTTTGCGCATTTGCACACCTACATTTTGTTTTCATTTTCACGACTGCAAGCGTGAAAACCTTGATTTCGAAGTCATGTCGATGGCATTAAAATCGTCACTGGATTATTATGAATACTCTTGTTCATGTGGTCATTTCACTTCTAATTCAATAATGGTCACACAGTTGGCAAGACACCAAAACCTTTTCTCACTCTGCATTTTTTGTTAATATGTCTTCATTTTATAAGTTTGTGATGCAATGGTATTCTGGTGATTGTGATTGAATCCTTGATACAATGGTGGTTTAATGTTATATTGTCTTTGATCGAATTCCTAGGTGCAATGGTTTCATACAACGCATAAGTTTTATGGTCAAATCTTTGGTGCTAAATTCGAAATATTGTTTTGTTTTAAATCATGCAAACACTATTGTTTATGCAGATATTTGGGTCAACTTATTATAGTTTTCAATAGTTGTTTGATTGGCATTGCTTTTAACACACACCAATAGTGATTTGAATCACCATAGCGCCATCGATTGTACATTTCGATATGAATGTTTTGCATGGGTTTGTTTCATTCCACCACCCTCGCACACTTAGGCATTAATGTCTGCCTTGTATCTCGGGTTACCTCTGTTGGTTTTGGGGAAGCCTATGAGCTTTCGGTTCTACGTATACCCTATCTAACCCCCTGTCCGTTTACCCTGCTCACTGTGTGTTCTCTCCCATGGCACCTGTAGTGTGCATAGAACCTAATGGCGTCCAAACGCTGCTGCTATTTGACAATTCTCGTGAGGACCTGGAGAATAATGGCTGGTTAGTTTTTATCCAAAAGTTTGAGGATTTCAACCTTGCGGTCGCCCAACAATTTGCTCTCATATTCGACGGATGCAGGGCTAAGGTTGGGGACATCCAAATCGAGCTAAATGAGGAATTCCTCAGCTTAGCTACGGGTTTGCCAGTTAAAGGGCAGAGGTGGTTTAAGAATTTGAAAGTGGATGAAGTGTCGTGGCTGCTCCTATTCACATTGAGGAAAATTGTTAGTTGTGACAGAGGTATGCATGTCACTGCCCTTAAGTCTAGGTGGCATGATTTATTAGCCATTGTTAAGAAATTCATGACTTGCAAAGGTCGTTATGTTTTAGTGTTTCTTTACCATATCTGGTTGCTTATGAATTTCATGGATTTCCCTGTGAATATGCCTCACTACCTCCTATGTAGTCTGTATAAAATGTCTAAACGATTTAAGATGGAAAAGGCTTATTCTAGCCTCTTCCATCACTGCTTGATAAAAATCTTTATTGTTCATCATTTGAATCTTAGTAGTGACTGTTGGCAAGCCTTCCTATCAAGGAATGGCTTTGCCACTCCCGAATGTGTTCAAGTGGACAAGACTGTGGTCACAAAAACCTTGGTTGGGCCTGCCGCGCCACCTCCTACCCTTCTACCCCCTATCAAACCCTTGAACTGGCCCAACATTGACCTACCCGATACCCTGGCCGACCCTTGTTCGAAAGACAATGTTAAGATTGTTAAGAGGCCTATAAGGAAGAAGGGAAAGGGTAATACAGATGTCAATAGTAAGGGAAAGAAGAGTGCACGTTGGATATCTAGGTGTGCTCAGAACAAGCCTAAACAAAACATAGACCCTAAGCTTATTGTTTTGAGTGAGGATTCGAACTTTGAGATTGAATGCTTCTTGACCGAGGAATACCCTTACTCTCATGGCCTCTGTTCTGTTGGACCCTACAACTACGTGTCCAACCTTATCTTCGCAAATCTTCACACTGGGATTTATCTAAATGTGATGATCCGTAAACTTTAAGATTGTTGTCGTTTTATGTCTTGTTTGTTTTGTCATTCGTATTTAAAGAGCACTGCTGCTTCCTGTTTACAAGAAGCTTGTGGAAAATCTGGTGCGGGTTTCCTCCCATCAAACAACTAAATCAAGTACTGTGCACAGGACAAATAGGAAGCGTTACTTCAGGTTAGTCTATTATTTGCAATTTAATAGTTAATAAATTCGATAATTCTCAGTAGTTTAGTTAGATATATAGTTCATATTTATAGTTAGGATTATTATTTTAATTGCTCAGCTTAGATAGTTTTCATTTTATTTTTGTCTCATAAAAATTATAAAAATCCAAAAATAATAGCTTTGCTATCATAGAACAGTTCACAAATGATTTTTGTAGGTTTTCAATTTAAAATCTGTAATTTGTAAATGCTGTATATATAATCAAGATTTAATTTTGTTGATAGCTGAACATTTAAATAAGTAGATTGACTTTTTTGTAACATTAGTTAGTGAACTGTATATATATTTTAGAATTGTATATAGTTTGTTGTAGTTAGGTCTGTCACTTAGATTAGTTTCTTTAGTTTAGCTTTTCTTTCACTTTCCTAGGACTTAGATCGGCCAACGGAGCCACTAAACCCGTCAGAGTGGATCATTCCAAATGGCTTGGGTTATTTAGACAACCCCGGATCGGATTCACTTCTCCAGTTGACGAGCAGTCAATTTCGCCCATCAACAAATGGTGCTAGAAGGAGGGTCGAATGACAAGCTGGCCTTGTAGGAGCCTTTATTTTAAATGTATTCAATTTCCCCATGGCTCCCCAAATCACTGTGTTGGAACATGCTTTCAACTTCTCATTTCCCAATGTTCCCA
>JASDQU010296096.1:12353-26492 GCA_032191745.1 Picea mariana | reverse complement strand
GGAATACGTCTCTACCCTAAAAAAAATACCCACAATTTCTGCCAAGGAAAGTGCTCTGATACCACTTGCAAGATACCAGATATATAAAATATACAGAACAGAAATATAATGCTAGAAATGGAAGAATAACAGTAAAATATCCAGCATAATCTTCACAATACAAAGAAATGATACACGAAATAGCAATAGAAAAGCACTTTGATTCAGAAAGCAATGTTCATAGGCCTCTTCGAGGGGGCAACCTCCAGTCGAGCAACACTCTGTTACAATAATCTCCAAGCTAGGGTTCTCATACCCTCGCCTCTTATTTATACTAAATATGTCTATTAAGAGAAGCATCTAGAGGAATATCCTTCTAGAGGCGGAAGCTTCTATTAGGTCTTCTTACATCCTCCTTATTCTATTTTATTGAAAGTCCTTATTAATATTGACCTTTATTACATCCGAATACATTGATCTACCTATGTGCGAGTTAGGACCTTAACATAAATATCCACAAGTAGCAATGATTTTAAAAATGAGAAATAATTCTCTATTTATATGAGATATCTAGGTGAAAAGTTTCCATGAATGGGTGCAACTTTTCATCTCAAGAGGTGCCTCATCATCCAAAGGGTGTGACATCTCATCAAAAAGTGCCAAGAATCCCCAAAACATCACATCAAGGTGCCCCATTCCTCCAAGGGGTATGATGCTTTATCAAAAGGTGCCATATCATCATGAAGAAGCCCAAAACATCACACCAAGGTGCCCCAAATGTCACATCAAAGTGCCTCATCATTAAATGGTGGTATCATCCATGGAAAGGTGCCAAATAATATCTCCAAGTGCATTTTCCTCAAGAAAGGTTCCAACATACTCTATAGAAGGAGAACATCCCATCAAGCCATCATCATCATGCATGAAACATCCCATCATCAATGATCTCAAGGTCATGCCCATGTATGCTAGGGTGTCTCATGAATATATCCATGTGATAAAAACCCAAAACATCCTCTTAGGAGTGCCAAACTACCTCTCTCAAGTGGTGGGGTGGGCCTCCATAAAAGTGGGGTAAGATCCACTCAACATCCTCCAAAGTATCCAAGTGTCAACCAATCATGTGCAATCATCATTCGAGGAGGAGATCATGTGGTCCAAGATGAATCATGAATATTGGAGGTAAGGTACACAATACAAAAACAACATATAAAATGAGTTATGTTTTTTTTTTGTCAATTGGTCCAGACCTTCTTGGCATCGGGATTAACCTTTGGCTTGAGAAACCACGACTCAGGGGCATCTAAGCCGTCAAAATCACCCGAGGATCACACCCGGCCTGAGCCACACCAACCCTTAACATGGTTGGATTTTTTGTCCTCGCAGGTTTCGAACCGATGACTTTTCAACATGGAGTGGCTTAACAACACACTCCGTCACCAACTTTCCTACACCTCGGGGACATAAAATGAGTTATGTTAATATACAATCCATTAGATAGATCTTACAGAACATCCTCGTCAAAATTCACACTATATTACAAAATTATACAATTTTCCAAGTCTAGGTATGGGAGGATCATTATTATCCCCTATTAGGTGTTCCAATACCTAGACCAAGAGGTATGTCCCAAGGAACCCATCAAGGAGTATGTGTAATGGTAGTTCTATGGATCGATCTTTACTTCATGGTGTGGATGTCATTGACATGCAAGGCCATGTATAATAGTCATACTCATGAGCGCCTTTGTAGAGTGAGCTCTTTTGAAATGAGGTACCCTTTCCTTGGAAATGTGTCTTTCCAAACCCAAATTTTCCTTTTTCTTTATAGCTTTAACCTTTTTTGTCTTTTGACATTTGATTTTCTAAATCCTTTCATAAGATATGCATTAATTACATAGGAATTGGGGTGATGGCCTCTTAGCAAAGGGGTAGAGCTCCTGCTTTTTTTATTTTTATTGTTTTTTAATACTTTGATTTTCTTGTTTGTTTATTTTTCCCACATTTTGAATTTTGGATTTTTCTCTTTCTATAGATTTTTTTATTATAAAGATGCATCAAACTTAGGATTTCAAGCCCCTTCTTCTCATGGTATTATGAAGCACATACCCTTTTTGGATACATGTAACAACCATCATGAAAGAAAGGACAATGGATAGGTGATAGATGGAATGTGTTATTAATGGTAAGGGATATGGACATGTTACCCCCATTAAGGTCCCCCAATAGTATAACTTTTCCCAAGAGTGACAACACTTGACTAGAAAACAATAATGACCACTAAGGTGAGACAAGGAAAAAGCATAATGATTCATTATCCAAATCAACCCATGATCACAATTTTCATGCCTAAACTATTAACATTATCACTCAATATTAAGTGCCATAATGATGTACCCAAGTATTTAATGCACCATTTCATATGGGTGAGATGAGATGAGAATATAATGAAGGAAACCATAGGAAACTGTCCATGGAGAGTCTGAAATGGCATCATCGAGATTGTTGTCTAGAATTTATATCATGGAGAAAAAAATATCCTCTAGTTACCCCCGGAACTGAGGGGGTAATAAAACCCTAGTTCCATACAATCTTCAATAGAATGGTGTAGCTGAAAGAATGAACACAAATATATTAAACATGGTTCGTTCTATGGTGTTATTAAAAAATGTGAAATTGATGTTTTGGGATGATGTAGTTCTATGTGCAGTATATGTGAAAAGAAGGAGTCCATATCATGCTATTGGGAACACGACTCCTTATGAAATGCGGTATGGTTTCATTCCTTCAGTGAGGCATATCAGGGTCTTTGGTTCCACTTGCTATGGATTAATTCCTAAGGAGAAAAGAAACAAACTTGATGCAAGGAGTATGAAGTTCATATTATATAGATTTCAACCTTGTAAAATTATTTACTGCAAACATATTTTCAATAAAATAATAGAAAAGATACAAAAGCAAATACACACATTACACATAGAGTTTTCCCCTAGAAACCCAAACTGGGAAAACCAACATATTCTATATTCATTCACCTCATACATTGTTTACAATACAATATAAATATAGGATCTCGTAGCATCCAAAACCATAATCCAATAACCCATATTAGTCAACAACCCTAATTCCTTAAAAAAAATAGAAGACCATCGGAGAAAACCATGTGCCAAAAAACCGCCCAAAAATGGATGCAAAAGGCCGCCAATTTTTTTTTTTTGGGCACTTCCCTCGAACCCTTACATAAGGGGGCTCCAACATATTCTTGGGGTAATCAAAGAAAGCCAAGGTATATCATCTTTACGATGAGGTAAAGAAGAATTTCATTCTTTCCAGAGATCAGATTTTCTAGAATCCTCCAAGAATGACAAAATTGTTGAGTGCGAGATTGATCATCTAGATATATTAACCCATGTAAAGACATATCATGAGTTTGATTATTAGATTCCACATATTTAAGGGAGTATCCCTATCTTGTATCAATATATGGAATCTCCTTTTGAAGCACCATATCCCCCTCATGAATAAGTTCTATCCACTTCATTAGAATAGGAAATTCATTTGGATGATGTGATTGAGAGGATTGAAAGGATGAACCTTGATGGAAATGTAGTAGCATCTCCATCAATGGAACAACCTGGATGAACTCATAAATTTCCACCAAAGTGGCTCATAAATACACTTGAAAGTGTTCATCCTAATGAGGTTGGAAATACAAGAACCAGAAGTTCTACAAGACAAGATGGAGGTGATGTAGATAATTCAAATTCAGGTGATGTAGATGATATGGATGTTTCATATGATTGTGAATTGAATTTATCTACTAACTTTGAACCAAATTCCTTTGAAGAAGTTGTTTCTCATGATGAGCCAAAAGAAGCCATGCATAAGGAGTATGATGAAAGTTGGTGGATCCTCCATTTGGAACCAAACCAATTAGCTGCAAGTGGGTATTCATGAACAAGTACAAATCAAATGGCTCACTCGACAGGAAGAAAGAGAGGTTGATGGAAAAAGGATTTGCATAGACAATAAGCATTGATTATGAGGAGAATTACCCCCCACTCCCCCACACACAACAAAATGGGTTACCTTTAATAGGCTATTTTCATTGTTAACACATAATGGATGGAAATTTCATCAAATATATGTGAAGTCTTCTTTCTTGAATGGATACTTGAAAGACAATTTATTGATGTCTCAACTAGAAGGTTTTTTTGTGAAGAAACAAGAACAAAAAGTATGTAAACTCATCAAATCCTTATATGGTCTGAAACAAGCACCGTAATCCTAGTATGAAAGGATAACAAAGCATCTTTTGAAATTGAATTTCAAGCACTTTAATCTTGATAATGCAACTATGTTTGTCAAGAAATTTGGAAAAATTATTGTATATCTTATAGTGTATGTAGATGATCTGTTGATAACAGGGAACAATGAAATCTATATTGCATCCATAAATAAATAATTGAAGAAAGGATTTGAGATGAAAAATTTGGGACATATTCACTACTACTTGGGCATTGAAGTAAATCAAAATCCAAAGTACATATTCATCTCCCAAAATAAGTACATTGGAGAACTATTGAACAAGTTTAGCATGGATGAGTGTAACCCTCTCTCTACTCCAATGGAACAAAATTTGAATCTCACATCAAAATAAGGGAATGAATTTGAGGATGCAACCAAGTATAGACAACTTGTGGGAAGTCTTATATACCTTACAACCACCAAACTAGATATTTAATTCATTCTTGGGATTCTTTCCAGGTTCATGCAAAACCCTTGTGAAGGACATTGGTCTTCTACAAAAGAGTTCTAAAATAATTAAAGGGAACTCAAGAATTAGTACTCAAGATTCTAAGGTGGATGATTTCAACTTGACTAAATATTCTTATTCATATTTTGATGGGGACAAAGAAAATGGAGTGTCAACTTCAAGCTATCCCGTGAGTCTTGGATTGATAGTTTTCTCTTTATCATGAAAACAACCATTTCTAGTAGATTTCACAACAGAGGAAGAATATGTGGCAACTGTAGAAGCAACAAAGGGGATTGTGTGGCTGAAGAAAATACTTGCCGATTTGCATGAGAAAAATGTGAATTCTACTCCTCTTCTAGTTGACAATACTTATACAATCAAGTTGGCCAAGTATCCTAGATTCCATGATCTAAACAAGCATATCAACACAAAGTACCATATAATTCAATATCATTTACATTACAAGACTATTCAATTGAGACATTGTTCCTCAAATGAGCAAATTGTGAACATCTTCACCTAAGCGCTTGGAAGGGAAAAGTTTTAAAATTTCATAATGATGATTGGAATCACAAACATTCCTTTAGATTAAGGGGGAGAATGTTAGATACCTAATCATTAGGGATTGAGGTGCATTGTAAATACTAAGCTTGGATAAATATAAAGAGTTATAGGTGAATAGGAAGAGTCATTTGGACCTCTTGGAAGATGAAACCAAAGTTCACTTCCTCTTGTATATATGCATGATATGAGTTAATGAAAATCAATCATCCATGGAGTTACTTATTCCATCTACCCATCCCTGTCTTGATAGTGATTTATTTCCATTGTTCACTTTTCATTTCCAACATTAGGATTTATAGCTCACAAAAAGAATTGCTAGTTAATTAACCCTTTAGCTGATTCAATTTGATAATTTACTAGTAAAACCTAATATGAAACCTAAGTTAAGTAACCTAATTATCTACAACCATATATTGATATTAACAAGATCTTAAGATCCTAATTAACCTAGTGCCATTCCCTCTTTTGTCTTACCCTTTGGTTTCTTGGTTTGGCCCTAGAACCAAGTGGTGATTCCATTACCCCCCCGATTAATATTGTGTGTGTGTTTGAGAGGTATTCCATCCCTCCCTTCACATTGTTTGCAATAGCAAAAATTCATTCATCTGACACAACAAACCTTTATTTTTTTTTTAAGATAAACAAAATTGATTTTCATGATAGAAGTGTTTGTTGAAAATTCATAACAATGAGAAACCTTTTAAATCATAGAGATTTACACAATCCACTAGTAACAACTTTGTACTATGTTTTTATGTAATATATCTTTATCTGAAATGACACAACTACCACCACCAATTATGTATCTAAAATTGAAATAGAGTAATAAGAAAAAAATAAGATAATTTCCAAAGCATTACCAAAACATGCAAGTCCATCTTCACACCTAAAACATGGAATGGCCATAAAATTTCAAATATTGAAGGAATAATTATCCAACACAAGATTCTTTATTGGGAGAAAATGTAGTGTTTAATTGATAGATAATATTCAATACAAATTAGAGAAACCATTATTTATATTTATAAAAAAGAGTGACTAGATCTCTAACTTGTGACATAGATTATTTTCACTTAGTAATTAAATTCTTATTTAACTAATTAATCTTAAACATATTAGTTATTTATTTGAAAGTTTATTTAACATAAAGTGCATTGTACAAAACATGAAAAGATTAAATACTAAAACATTATTACAAAACAATAATGTAAAATATAAAATAACTCTTATTTATATATATAGTTTTGGTACACAACATGCCCTCGCCATTGGAAAGATTTGTTCTTAAAACTTGTTGACCATTTACCAAAACATGCAAGTTCATCTTCACACCTAAAACATGGAATGGCCATAAAATTTCAAATATTGAAGGAATAATTATCCAACACAAGATTTTTTATTGGGAAAAAGATTTTTTATTGGGAAAAAATGTAGTGTTTAATTGATAGATAATATTCAATACAAATTAGAGAAACCATTATTTATATTTATAAAAAAGAGTGACTAGAGCTCTAACTTGTGACATAGATTATCTTCATTTAGTGATTAGGTTCTTATTTAACTAATTAATCTTAAACAGTTATTTATTTGAGAATTTATTTAACATAAAGTGCATTGTACAAAACATGAAAAGATTAAATACTAAAACATTATTACAAAACAATAATATTAAATATAAAATAACTCTTATTTATATATATAGTTTTGGTACACAACATGCCCTCGCCATTGGAAAGATTTGTTCTTAAAGCTTGTTGACCAAAGAATAGTTCAATGACGTGACTTATTGATAGTATTCTTTATCCCCTGCTTGAATATGAATGTATCAGTCCACTCGAATGGATAAGAGACTTGAGAAGGTTCTTATTTGAAAAAATAATTTACTATACTCGATCATGTAAAATATTCACAATTTTCTTTATTCCTTGCCTACATACAAACATATGCACCTACTCAAATGGAGAAGAGTCTTGGGAAGATTCTCATTTGATGAATTGATTGAACTCATTTACTCATTGTTGAAGAGTTTCAATTAGGACATATGGATCCAATTATGAACAAAACCAAGACATTAGTATTCATGTGATCAAAGATTTCATCCACATGTACAATGTTGGTTGTTGGTTATGATGTTAGAAAGAAAATTTCTAAGGAGAAGATTTAAGATTCACTGCTTCCTCATAACTATGTATGATGATCTTTTCATTCTTAGCTTTCCATTTAATTCATACATTTTGTTCGTTATAAAATCAATAATATATAAAAAAAGATTTATTAGACAAAATTTAGGAGTGTTAATTTCTCTCTTCTAAAACCTTCACATGGAGATTCATCATAGAGAAGATCATAAAGAAGATGAGATTAAAGTTAAGATCCTTGTATAGATGTAATATTTCTACATTCTCATCATATCATTCCCCACAACCATATTTCTAGATCTAGTCATGCATCAATTTCTTCTTCATAGTTGTATTTTATATTGTTTGCAAGCATAAATAAATCACAAACATTTAAAACTATTTTCAAGACTTCTATCCTAGCCTTTTTTAATATGCCATGTTTCATATGTTTTCATATTTTTTTCAAGATAAGATTTGATTAATAACTAAAAGGAAACATGAATTCAATATATCTCCCTTCATCATAAAAACATGAAGCTAATAATTTGATGGCAAGTAGATTTGGACTTGTTCAAACTACAAAACGTAATGCGTAATTACCTTACCTTGATTGAAAATTGTGATGATTTTTCTTCCTACTAGTATTTTGATGTTGAAAAGGAAAAAAAATTACAACTTGAGCCTTTGTCCTTGTTGGATGTGTTGTATTCTTTGCAGGTATAGACTGTGCCCCTAGATACATTTTTGCAAGGCTTGGGGATCCTTATTTTGTTGAGGTCGTTATAGAAATATTTATGGGTTTTGGGTGGTTTCAACCCATGGTTTTATACCCATTGTAATCTGATAACACTTAGATAATTAGATTTGAACATGTTACCAAATGATTATATATTTTATTGTAAGCTTCTTTTGTTAATATAATAAGAAAGAGGTGTCACTATGAATTTGTTGGTTTTTTTAGGTAAGAGTTTCCAAGGTAAATATTTGTGTACACTGTGTATATGTTCCATTGTTTATTTATATTAGCATTGTTTTTTCTTGAATAGGTTTTATCAAACTATTCAATCCCTACATAAAATCCCCTAACATATCACTCATTTGACATATTTTCAATCTACTTTCCCAAAAAAAATGAATCCACTCATGACACTCTAGCTTAAAGTTATTTTTAGTTGAAGATAAGGTTTCAACATCTTCATTATCTTCCAAAATGGAAAATTGTGGTTGTTATAGTGTTAGGATATTTAGACACTTAGGAGTTAGTTAAGATCTACTTGGTCTATTGTGTCGTTAGGTAAAAGTGTGTTTTCTAGTGTGTTTCTTTAGTATGCATTAGTATTCATTTGTAGTTAGGAAATCCGACAGTCACGATATGTTCTCGACATAGAGTGATCCGATGGTTCATACTCTCCTCGATCTTAACGACTATTGATCAGTGGCTTAACACCCAATTGGTCCATGATCTCTATTTAAAGAGCATGGAGGGTCATTTGTCGATGATCGATTGTGAGAAACTCTCTTGTAAAATCTCTCTGTAATCTTTTTGTTTACATTAATAAACTGCTCCAAGTGGTCGCATTGGTTGGGGCCGTGGATGTTTCCCCGTAGGGGTTTTACCACGTGAAAACATCGGTGTGTTGATCTTTAATCTAGTTATGTAAGTGTTATTGAAGGTGTTCGTCCTCTATTAGAATACCTGTATTGTCGAATATATAGTTCCCTTGATATTGTTTCAAAAATACTAAGTGACAACTTTATAGTAAAAAGTGATAATTTTTACAATATATAGACCTTTTTCTTCCATATTGATACAAGATTGAGTATCATACCACATGTAGGATGCATGTGTCCAAAATAATTCTATTGCCACAACCAATTGTGAATATAACACTAAAATAAAACAATAATATAATAATAGCAAGATACTTTTGAGAACACAAATATTCACTAATATATAAAGAAAACACTCACACACCCGAAATATGGAACATACTTACAATTTCATATGTTGGAGGAACACTACCCCAGAAAAGGTTCTATATTATAAGAAAATGTAAAGGCACTTGCACATCCAAAATATGGAACATACCTAAAATTGCATATGTTCAAAAGGTTCTCTATTATAAGAAAATGTAGTATGACATTGATAGATAAAGTTGAGTATAAGAGAGAACATGTTTATGGGTTTAAATGACCTAAATCTTAATTAATATACTAGGCTAAAACTCTCAAATTCATGTTCCCTCCCTCTATGATATATTCTCGAGTTTCAAATCGATATTTATTGTGCAATGTGAAAACAAATTGTTTAGTATTTTTGGTATTTTATATTTTATGCATTTTAAATATTTGGTATGGCTTTGTATATTTAAGGAAAAACAAATAACTCCACATTCACATAACCAAACATTAAATTCATTAAAAGGGATAAATATCCCAACTTGATAATTCAATTATGATAAGTGAATAGATGATACAAGAGTGAAAGAAGGTAAAAATCACAATTCATTAAACATCACAACATTAATCTTTTATAAAGTTTAAATAAAATCACCATGCAAACATTATTCTTTATAGTAAACTATAAAGGCATGAATTAAGAAAAATCATGCTTATTTCTTATCAAAGTTGCTTGAGATATAACACATGAAAAGTGGAAACTACAACATATATATTCGATTTTGATTATCCTAAGAAAGTATTCTACATTCCATTTCCCACTTTAAACTTGATATGGGATAAACACCTACCCCCTTAAAGTTTATGATCACATATCTAAAATTACAACATGCCCCTTAGTTCTATCACCTAGTTCTATGTTTAGACCTTACGTTAATGAACCGACAATCTAAAGGTACACATACCTAAACATATCTTACACCCATATATCTATTTACATGTGAATAACTCCAAAATTCTTACCACCATATGCTTGAGCATATGAAGATTGAAAGAACACTTGCTTCATTTCCTACATTTCCAAATACAATTACATAAGAATTGAAAGAACACTTGCTTCATTTCCTACATTTCCAAATACAATTACATAAGGATTGAAAGAACACTTGCTTCATTTCCTACATTTCCAAATACAATTACATAGACCAAATTCTTATTTACCCTTTCTTTAAAATTTATTATGCCATTCACCATAGCTCATAAACCCTCGAAACACTAATTTATTTTGTGCCTCCAATGCTCAAATATGATATGTATCTTAAACAATATATAAAAACAACATATAAATACTCATTCATGCAACTAGAAATTATGTACCAAACAAAGACCAAAAATTATGATTATGCATGTTTTCACAAGACATTTACATAAGAAACAATGTCGAACCATACTTTACACATTAATTATGGATACACTCAATAGTTTTTGGAGGTCTACGCTATCTGTCCTACTCATCAATTAATGCATGTAGACTTTGTCCTTTCCTTTTGTTGGTCAAATCACATACTTGGAAACACAAGTATCTATTCAATTGGGCCACAACCTTTTCTCTTTTCTTGAAGCACATATCACAAGTCCCCACGCTCTCATGGCTATAAAAGCATTGGAATAGCAACAAGGTACTATATATTATCTATAGATGTAAGACGTATCATGACCTCTACGAGCAACAAAAATTTTGGAACCAATTTATTCACTTTGGGATTTGCAACCAATTTATTCACTTTGTTCTTAGTATTTGGAAGACACAACAAATTCTTATTCCCCAACCAACCAACCGCTTATCTTCATAACATTGGACTTTTTTGTATGCTATTAAATGTAGCGCTAGACACCATCCATTTACAATTCTAAGGCACATGCAAGTCTTCCATCAATACTTTTATGATTTTCTAGAAATATTTGATTTTCTAGAAATAATAAATCAATCCACTAGTAAATGGCTCAGTATTGATGTAAGGAGATCACATATCACATGTTCCGTTCTCTCCATGATTTTATGTCATGCAAATTTCCTTCCTCTAGTAGTGAGACCCTTTTAAACATATGAAATGGGTGCTACTTCATCCAAGAAAATCATTGTGCATGTAAACTTGGAGGTAGAAATGCATCACGGCCAATGAAAGTTACTTCTTACTGATTGTTGAAGCATGATGTCTTTTGCAATATCTACCTCTTCATTACTTTGTCAGTATATTCAACAATGATTCTCATATAATCACTCAATCATAATTATTATCTCTTAGATCCCTCCACTACCACATCACAACCCTCTAAACACGAAGAAATCATGCACCTCTTAGTACAATTCCATGTCAATTGACACATCCAAGATTTTCACTCCATCATGTGTATCCAACCAAGAACAAATACCCATATTTGTTGAGAATAGGGTGATTTTCTACTTCTTGTGATATTTTGAAACAAATATGAACCTATGAACTACCTATAGTAAACAATCATTGACCCACACTTGATTGAGTCAATTGTGTCAAGATTGACCTAGCATATATATAACACATGTTGAAAGTGAAAACTGCAACATATATATTTGATTTCAATGATCCCAAGAAATTTTTATTTTCTCTTTATATTTCTTTCCAAGATTCATTTTACAAAGTTATGACCCCTTTTTCTATTGATTTTTCTCTCTTTTAGATAGGACAAGGATATTATGTGTGTGTACATGCATAATTTTTCCTGACATGCATAATTTTTTCTCTCTTAGAATGCACTTGATTCTCATTCCTTAATTCTAGGGATTTATCTTAGGGAAATTCCACTTTTCTAGGAATGAAAGTGCACTTGAGGAGTATATCATATTTTCTAGGAGCTAGTTCATTCCACTTGTCGATTATGAGCTAGTTTACTCCACTTGGTTAGTAAAATCCAAGTTCACTCCCTCATGAAAGTGCACTTGGCTAATTAGGGCATGTTCTCTCATGCAATCCAAGTTAAATCCCCCATGAAAGTGCACTTGGATTTTCATGGGCATGTTGTCTCATGATTTGCATTCAATTAATCCTAGCAGTGTTGCATGAGCTCTAATTCTATTCTATTGTATTAAATTGGATTGTATTGTATTCTTTTCATCTTTGGAATTTTTTTTCTTTCAATAGGCTAATGAGAATTACATTGCTCCAATTATTCTTCTTCTCTTCTCTCAAATTCTTAATTTCATTTCTTCTCAGTTAGATTCTAGATCCTCTTGTAGGTTGATGAATCAAATCTTACATGGTATTAGATCTTGATTGAATCTAAGGGAGTAGTATATATGTTGGCAGGTGGAAGATACAAATTAGAGCATACTAGTTAGAATGGATTAGTCTCAATGGATAATCCTCAAACCATTCAACTACTATGAATGGAAGACAAAGGTGGTTATTCTCTTGTGGAGTAAATGCCTATACAAGATCACAATGGGAAATAAGACCAAAAAAATTATTATGTTAAAAAGGAAAGATGGTTTAATTGAATAGATGAAGCATATGGACTGGTATGACTCTCTATTTCTCCCTACCTCTTATTCCACATCAAATTTGTAAAAACACCCAATGAAGTCTAGACCAAGTTGGAAGGACTCTTCGGGAAGCAAGATGTGTTGTGAGGACATCAATTGGAGAATGAGCTCATCATTTTGATGCCGATAAAATTTAATACTATCCATAATTTATTCACCAAGTTTAAATCCTTGTTGCTTCAGATCAAATTATGTGGTATAGATAAGATGGAAAATTAAGAGCTATCTTCCATGCAACAAAATACACATTCAAATATGCTTGGAAGATGCCTTCATTGGATGATTTTGTTGCCTCCCTCACCCATGAAAAAGATGGAAAAATTCAAATGGGTTCCCTAAAGACAACAAAGGTGCATGCAGTTGCTGCAAAACAGGGAAGAAAGACTAGCAATAAACTTAAACAACAATTCAAAGGCAAGAAAGATCAATATAAGAAGGTGATCCAAAAAGGATTCAGAGAAGGCTAAGAACAACTCAGAACTTGCAAAATCAACTCAGGATGCTCAAAATGGCCTCGGCAAAGAGAGAAAGGGAAAAAATTCAAAGTTTTAAAAACTTAGTGAAAATGATATCATCGCGAAGAGCATGTCACAAGATTTTCAACGACGCAAATGGATCGTCAAACGAATTTACAGATCAAAAGATATTCACGGTCAAAGTTTGGTCAACCTAGCCCAGTCACCAGGGGGATGAGTCAACATCTATACTGCTAACATCAACATCAGTTCATATGATGTCAACATCCATACAACATGCATGGCACATTCAGGAGATGACATGTGTCATGCTAACGTCAGCATATTGACGTGGCAACACCAAAGGCTGCCATGTGTCACTCATACTTGGCATTTCTGGGTCATTTCGAGGACCAATAAAATTGTGCCACGTGGCAGCCCATACAGTGACATGGCAGGATGATGTGGAAGTCCATACAGTGTCATGGTAGGCTGACATGGCAATCCCTACAATGATGTGGCATTAACGTGGTAGGACGAGTTGGCAACTAAGTTGGCAAACTGTATGCTGATGTGGCAAGGTGATGGTACAGTGGTTGACGTGGCCCAATGGTTGGCTGCCACATGGACCAGTCATGGGCTGCCACATGGCAATGGTAAAATGGCCAATGACAACCCGTGATCGAAATTTCAAAAAAATATAAGAATTTGCAAGTTCGCCAAATCTGGCAATCGACCAACAACTAGAATCATCACCAAAGTAGCGGAACAACATATGTTTATA
>JASDQU010296092.1:4347-18460 GCA_032191745.1 Picea mariana | reverse complement strand
TACATTGTGGAAATATCTCACTTTGTCACTTTTCTGAGGAAAATATATATACTTATGGTTTCCTTGACAACCCCAACATTGAATGGGTGTCTTCCTTGGCCTTTTTCCACCTACCTAAGCCATTATGTGCTCTCTAAAATATTGATGTCCTTGAGGACTATTTCTAAAAAATGATGTCTTGTTTCCCTTCTCCCTTTGTTCCCTCTTAAACTTCTTCTTATCTTCCCAGGCTCTTTGGAAATTAGGATTTCCTTTATGCTGATTGTATAAGCACTTAGCTCTCATTATGGTTTCCTCCAAAGTATTGGGATAATCATATTGAATCTTGTTACTGATAAAGGATGGTAGCCCACTCAGATACCTATGAATATTAATGGTCTCATCCTTGATGAAGGATACATACTTCAACCTTTCTAAAAATATTCTTTCATACTCATCAATGGTCATGCTTCCTAGTTTTATTTCAAAGAACTATTTCCTATTTTTTTCATAATACCTCTTGGTTAAGTATTTCTTCTCAAAATTATTCTTGAGTTCCTTCCATGTAACATTCTTCTCTCTGATGTGTTGCACTTGCAAAAGCTGATCCCACCACATGGATGCCTTTCCTTTCAGCTGGCAGATAGAAATTCTTCCTTCTGCATGAGAAGAATACTTATGTATTTGGAAATATTTTCTCATTCCCAATAGCCATGTATCAACATCTTCATATTTATTGTGCTCTCCATCAAAGGTAGGAGGTTTGATATTGCTCATTTCTCCTTTAAATTCATCCACCCCATACCTCCTATGCTTCATGATGGGGGATGGAATTGAGCTCCTGTGTGATATCCTATTGGAATTCCTTTGAGAGTGATGGTGATGTCTGTTATCACTCCTTGATCTTCCTTTTCCCTTAGGGGTCCCATGGCTTCCTGATTTGCTGGAGCCACTCTCCTTATCCACCTTATTTTCAATTTTGTCTAGGATTTTCATTAACTTCATATTGAAATCTTCTTCTTGTTCTTTGGCTTTCATAAGCCTTTCATTGTCCTCCTTGTGGATATGGAAACATGTTTGCAATTTTCTTATGGTCTTAGCCATATTTATTTCTTCCTCCTTTCCTCCTCCATCTCCATTGGAGTCGGTTCCTTCCATACCCAACTGGACATTCATCCCTCTGATTTCATCTTCTTGGTTGTATACTATCTGTGTATCATCCATCCCTTTGTACTTTGTGATAAATTTGTTCCATTTTGATAGTTGTTAATTATGCAAAAAATGTGCATCCAAAAGAACTTTGTCATGCTAACTATTCTTAATAATCTCATGAAAACATGAACCATTCTGATTCATTAATATATAAAACTTATTTTCTACGAATTTCCTGAGAAATTGACTGTTCAAATCCAATTTATGGGTGAACATTTATCTTCTACTATTCAATACCTTTCAAATTCTTTCTTCCATGCTCAATTCTGAGTTTTGAGGAGGAAGTTATGGATACTTGAACAATTTTTGGTTTCATTGATGCAATCCCTGTACATGGATTCTTCCAACTTAGAGTCGAATCAGCTCTTTCATCTATGATGGATCCATTTTCTAAGTTTACAGGCCTTATTTACTTCATTAGGTGTAGGTATGTACAAATCAAAAACTCTGCGGGATCCTTCTCTAAGACCTTCTTCATTTTAAAAAATAATTTTCGAGCACCAACCCTTTTTATTTTTCCCCTGAATACATGTGACCACAGGATGTGACCGAGTGCTAGATGTAAGGAACTTATCCCATGCTTCGAGCCTCTAGGGCTCCATAAATTCAGGATTTATAGTTTTTTCTTTCACCTCACCCCATTTTCTCTGAAGGCAGAAGTGGCGAACTTCCGAACAACTGTCTCTTCATAGACTCGAAGCTCTAAAACGTTGGAGCTTCGGGCTTTGGAAGATCTTTCACCTGCACACTTATAATATCTTGAACGCCAAATTTTTGAATACTCGAAGGACATATGATCAATGGTCCTCACTCCCTATCTAGATCAATGATCAACATGAGATCCATTACTCTGGGCTTGGGGCGTTCTAAGGCTCCATACTACGCTTCCTTCCAAATTTATGAATGTTGAAACCATGAAGGGTTGATATCTATGGTTGAAATTCACCTGTTGATGGATGGCTAGGATTGAATCTGTCTTTATCCTTTTATACCTTAACACTTCGCAACTAAATACTTTTGGATCACCAAATCGAAAACCCCCCAGCATTCAAGAATCAACGGTCCATTCTCCTAGCCGAGATCTATGGCCGATAAGAGCTCTGGGACTCCAGGCTTCGATGAATTTCCCATTAGAAGTTAAATTTTCTCATGAATGTCGAACTGGTGAACCACTAGAGTCTAGTCAGTAACCACACACTAAAGGATGTATGTGGAAAAAAATAGGGAGTGGACATGTAGCCATATCTGACTGGTGACACGTGTCATGTTCCAATTGGCCTGATCAACATTTGAAGTGCTTGAAAAATGATGACACGTGGCATGTATCCTGTATATCCATGTCACCCTAGGTGACATAAGTAGGTTGCATCACCTCCGTGACTTCTTGACTTCGGAGCTTTGGGCTCCACTACTTTGGAGCTTCATGGTTCAAGAGTTTTCTCTGTAACATCCTTCAAAACTTCTGAACATTGAACTATCGAATAGTTTCATTTCACTTTTGGTGATGTCATCAAGATATGTCATTCAGGAACTCTGGTACTTCAACACTCTGAAGCTTTAGGCTTCAAAGGATTTTATAAGTTCTTCCAACATTTTCCCCCCAAACGTTGAATGCCCGAACTTCTTGGCCTCCCGGGGTCCACGTAGTACAAATGTCATCAATCAAGGTGCTGACACATGGCCCCACCATCGAGTGACACATATTAGGTCCCAATCAATACTAAGGTACTTTCAAAGATACAAAAACAAGTGACACATGGCAGACTTAGGGTAGGTCCACATCACCCTAGGTGACATCATCATGACACGTCATATCCAACGCTTCAAGACTTCAGTGATTTCTTCTCGTCGAGACATTTTCAAAACTTTCAAACTACCAAACTAGTCCACATCACCCCTTTTTCCATGATTTTGGAACTTCGAATGATCTCTTCTCATCTACACATTTTCAAAAGTCCGAAATTTCCAACTGTCGAAAAATTTCTTNCTGAATTGTCGAACCACTTGGGGAAATCGAACAAGCCAAATTTAAATTTTTGGTTCTAAACCCACGGTTACCATGATCTTCCTTCTATGCTAACTTTCACGAACCACTAATCCTCATGAGATTCTCAGAATGACCAAGGTGTTCTCTTGGCACTTAGGAACTCTCTGAAATTTTAATTTTGTCCCTCTCAACAATAACTGCCTTTGATATTTTTCTTCCATAACCACTTATACGACCCAATTTAGACTCATTGTCAAAAATTGGGCTTTGATACCAATTTGTAACATACTCAGGTTTCCTTATTGGGGCTTGTTGGTTCAAAAGAAACTTATTTGTTCAAGCTCTTATACCAATTTGTAACACCCCCACCCTTTTTCTAGACAATGTCACATGAAATAAATACAAAACAAAACTTCTCACTCTATTCTGATAATCAAACTTTCCATACCCAGGCATAGACCTATTGGGATATGGAAGACATAGCTCTTTAAATAAAATCATACATATAAACTTAAACAACTAATATGCATTCTACTAATACACAAATTAAATGCAAAAATCACAACAATCTGCAACAACAACTTATACAGGAAATATTACAAATTTCATTGCATGTACATAATACATAGCATAAAAATTAACATAGATATGGTACTTATATTTATATGATAGAAACCAATTGCGTGAAGACCTTCCACGAACCTCCCAAACTTAGACCATGCTTCTCCAAGATATAAACAATGGTTCACCCCCGAGCTAGGACTAAACTCTACCCAGGGTAAAGGGAATCCTAGGCTAGGCTGGGACTACAGAAATCTGCACAATGCAACAGGAAGGATTCCCTCCAAGGATCCTACTTACACCCACCTCTCACAGATTCTCATTTCCCACATGCTTGTCCCACCTTGGGAGTATACACCTTCATTTTTCCATAGTCCATCGAATTTTCCACTTCCCTTCCAGGGCTTCAACAACAAGTTGGATCAAAAATTCTTAGAGATTTGTAGCTGCTTCTAAACTCCCTCCAAGAGAAATAACTTCCCCATAAATCTCTCTCACTTGGATAGAGTTCTCATATGCCTTCCAACCTACTTCTTGAATCCACATGCATGACAACCCGCTTCTTCAAAACCACATGCCTAACAACCTGCTTCTTCAAAACCACATGCCTAACAACCTACTTCTTTTGTCCATCTCCTAAGCCAAATGAGTAACCACAATAGATAAATCGGGTATGGGTTCTGGTAATCACAACAAGCCACACCAGTCTAGAGAAAAATGTGGGTAGCAAAAAAAAAATGGCTAAGGTGTGATCTGGCTTAGGCACTACACATTCGTGTTGTGCTTCACAGGAAAATGAGTTAGCTTCACAATATTGTAGGTTTCAGGGTTGCAGAGGTCAGCGATGGAGGAAATGGTTGGCTATGTGAATTCTTAGTCTGAGTTCATGTGTTAGTGAGGATCATGGAAAGAATGGCGAGCAAATCCCCATAATGATGAATTTTCCCCATTAAACTGCATGCACTCAGGTTGACACATGGTTGTTTTGGGAGATCATTCCACTCCACTTGGAGTTCGTTCCTCTCCTCGAAGGAACTTAGGATGATAAGGTTTATTTCCCCAAACCTTAGTATTTTTAGGAAAATATATTATAATATTCCCTTGGCAAGAATCACTCTAGATTATCTCCTTTTCCCAACCTCTCAGTCCCATCCCTTTCCCTACCTAGTGGACCTTAGTTCCCCATAAATATTTCTTCATGGTTGGTCTACACGTAGTGATGAAATTATATTAATGATGTGAGTATTTACATATACAAAATCAGGCTCCCTAGCCTTCATTCATCATCAGTAATGAGATGGGGCCAGGGCACCTATACCACTGAGGGTCCACAAAGTTCCCTAGCCAGTACCGTTAGCATCCACCGAGAACTCGAGAGAGTTGAGCCCTTGAGTCCACAAGTGTAGCGAAAGGTTGTGTCGTCCACTCATAATTTTAGAGCAAGGCATTGTGCTTCATGCTTCGCGATTACGACCTCCAGCATGAAGGTCTGCATGGTGGCCTTTCAACTGAAGGGGAAAGCACATCGATGGAAGAAGACACTCCCACCACTTTGAACATGGTTGTTGATGATATGTCATGGGAACTATTAGAGGAACGGTTCCAGGAGAGGTATCTTTCTGAGGAATTTTTGGAGTGTCATCTCAACGAGTTCGACACCTTGCAACAAGGTAGTCGCACAGTGCTCGAGTACGAGGCCTATTTTGGAGCTGCTTCGGTATGCTCCACAACAAATTACCCAGAAACTTAAGGTTAATAATTTTGAGTTTTACCATATTGGATTGTGGGGAGCCACATCACCAGCATTACTGCTGAAAGGAAGGGGCCAGAGCATTTGGATAAACTGGACCCACTACCATGGGAGTTTTGGGTGAGGCCCATAAGATTCATGCAATGGTGAATAACCGCCCGACATAGAACCAATCGATTGTGCTTGAGACATCAGGTACTTTCACTTATTAGACCCTTAGTATATTATAGATCCCGATGCTACCAAGAGTTTTATCTCTGGTGCAACGCTAAAAAGGATTAAGGTAAAGGAAGTCAAACATGGTGAGTTTAGCTTTGTAGAGATGGATTTGGGAGCCAAACAAAAGGTTTGAGGAAAGGTTGAGGGTTGTACCCTTAACCTGGGCGACTTTGTCACCAGGGCCAACCTATACATCATGATATTAGGATCTTATGGCATCATGATCGTTATGGACCGGTTGGAATCGCAAGAGGCAATACTCAAATGTAAGACGAAATGGTGGAGCTTGGTCAATGATGAGGGACATAGATGCGTGATTGTAGGATGGAACTAGGGATTTTCCCTAAGGTTTATCTCTTTCTTGCAACTACAGAAGAGAATGCACAAGGGATGTAAGATTTATATGATCTTTGCGTTAAACGCGAAGGGAGTAGCGGAAGGTCTAGAACACCTTCCGGTGGTGAGAGAGTTTGAAAACGTATTTTCGGAGGAGTTAACTAGGATGTCGTCGGAGAGGAAATTGGAGTTTACCTTAGACCTAAAACTGGGGACTGAACCAATAACGATAACGCCTTATCGTATTTCGACCCCAGAGTTATAGGAGTTGAGAATGAAATTGAAGGATTTGCTGGACCGGGGACTTATAAGTCCAAGTGTGTCACTATGGGGTGCACCTGTTAATTTCATATGAAAGAAGGATGGTTTGTGGAGACTCTTCATTGACTACCGTCAATTAAAAAAGGAAACGATCAAGAATCAGTATCCACTGCCGAGGATTGATGATATTTTTGATCAGATTAAGGGTGATACAGTGTTTTCAAAGATTGATTCATCATCAGGGTATCACCAGTTATGGATCAGAGAGGATGATGTCCCTAAGACCGCCTTTAATACGAGATTTGAAATTTACGAGTTTACTTTTTTACCATTTGGACTGACAAACACCCCAGGGGTATTTATGAGTTTAATGAATGGGGTGTTCATTGACGATATTTTGATTTACTCTTGGACAATGGAGGAGCATGACGAGCACTTGCACTTGGTACTACAGTGTCTTCTAGAGCACAAATTGTATGGAAAATTGTCCAAATGCTCATTTTACCAATCGAAGATTCACTCCTTAGGGCATGTCATCTTAGGCGAAGGTATCGTCATGGATCCAACAAAGGTTGAGGCTCTTAGGGAATGGTCTACGTCGATCATTGTCCTGAAAGTGAGTAGCTTCAAGGGTTTAGCAGGATACTATCGATGGTTCGTCGAGGGATTTTCGAAGATAGAAAATTCAATCACAAAATTGCAGAAGAAGAAAAATAAGTTTGTTGGACCAAGATATGCGCGGAAGAATTTCGGAGGCTCAAAAGCCTATTGAAAATGACACCGGTACTAAAGGTGTCTGACATGGACATAGACCACTTGGTATGCACTAACACATCCAAGGATGGATTAGGCGGAGTCTTGATGCAAGACGGTTGAGTGATATCTTACATCTCGAGGAAGTCGAGAAGGCATGAGGAGAACCATGCAATGCATGATTTGAAGTGGTTAGAAATGGTTTATGCCTTGAAGGTTTGGACGCACTACCATGTTGGACAAAATTTTTAACTAACAATGGACCACTGTGGACTACAACACATCTTTACGCAAAGTGATCTGATTACGCGACAACGACATTGGTTAGAATTGCTTAGTGAGTATGACTTCGATGTTACTTACATAAAAGGAACAACGAACTGAGTGGCAGATGCATTGAGTCAAAGACCACGCATATTTTTAGTGTTTCCGGTTCAGACAAATCTACGTGAAAAAAATTCTAACTTTACCACGCGACGATGACTGGTACAAAGAGGTCAAGGATTTTATTGGAAAAAACACAATGATGGTACCAAGATTTGAATCATTTATGCTTGACTAAGATGGATTATTGATGTTTAAAAATTGGCTTTACGTACCACCAAACGCAGAGTTGAGGAGTTCGATCCTAAATGAGGCTCACAGAGTAGTGTACATGGCTCACCCGGGAGTCACGAAGATAAGGGTTGACCTTAAACCCTTATTCTTCTAGAACAGATTGAAGGAAAACTTAGTAAGCTATGTGGCTAGATGTCTAGAATGTCAGTAGGTGAAGGATGAACATAGACATCCAACAGGACTACTACAACCACACACTATTCTGGAATCAAAATGGGAGGTCATTTCGATGAATTTCATTGTTGGATTTCGACTGACGGCAAGGAGACACGACTCAATTTTTGTGGTAGTCAACACTTTGAAAAAGAATGCTCATTTTACTCCTGTGCGTACAACGTATCAGGAACCTGACATACGTAGAGTTTACATCAGTGAGATGTGAGGTTTCATGGCATGCCTAAGAAGATTATATCCCATCGAGGATTGATGTTTACTGGATGATTTGGAATAGTTTCCAAGAGGCCTTGGGAACCCAACTTAACTTTACTATTGTGTATCACCCGGAGATGGACATGTAGACCGACATACCTTGGAAGACATGTTGTGCATGTATGTGATGGAACAATAGAAGCGTTGGGAAGAGTTCTGGCCACAGGTAGAATTCTCTTATAACAAAAATTACCAAAGCACGATTAAGATGGCGCCCTCTGTGTTTCTTTATGTTTGACCGTGTTGGATTCCTTTGAGCTGGGATCAACTTGACGATAGGGTCCTGGTGGGATTGGAAGCGATCCAAGAAATGGAAGATTAAATATAGACTATAAGACAAAGGATCAAGGAAGCACAGGATATAGAAAAGAGTTATGTCAATGTGCGTCGTGTGGGATCCTACAAGATTGTGGAAAAGAGAGGCTTGTGGCGTAATAACTAGCCTTGCCTAATTTTGAGGCGTATGCACAATGCATTTCACGTCTCTCTTTGAGACTTTATGATTAGTTATTCTACACATGTTTTGACTTGAGAACCTTGCGGGTGTCAGACGAGGGTACGCTCATGGTTGTGACGACTCGCATCCTAGATCATCGCATTCGACAGCTATGACATCGAACAATAGATGAGGTCAAGGTCCAGTGGGACAACTATAGTCTGGACTTCATGACCTCAGAGGACACATATGATATGCACCATCAGTTTCCATTTTTGTTGGATAGATAGACTTATGATACTATGATACACATTATTTTGGCACTTATATATTGTAAAACTTAGGGATGAATTTTAGACCAAGAGGGGGTGTATGTAACATCCCATTCTTGCCTGCCTTGAGCGAACTTATTCTTTGAGGACACTTTCTTGGAAGTGATCCAGATTATTATACTATTGGGCATTTGATTAGTATATGAGGCATTATGGATATGATGACATGATACTTTGTTGTATTGATATAGATAGGTGTTATTGACTTGGTTCTCCTGAGTATGTAGGACTTTGGACCTCGAGGATGCAGAGGGATCGATGAGACCCTTGGACTCTGGACTGAGTTAGGGAGTGGACTAATTGGGTTTGATTGTTTTATATATGACCTATGTGCATCTAATTAGATGTTATGATTATGGATTTTGTTTCTCACATGATCCATTGATGATGCAGGCTGACGATATCTTAATGACCAAATTCACATGTGGAGAAGAGGGGTCACGCACGACTACCAAAGGCATTGACGAAGATGTGTGGACAACATACCTGCCACAACCTAATGGCACTCCTATCGTGGCTCAAATTGTAGGTTAATGATTACCTAGTTTTAGAAGACCCACAATGTCATGAGGGAAGACTGCGACAGTCGCTCATGATGATTCTAAGGGGCACGCAATAAGGCAGGCGCGTTATTCATTACAGAGCATTAGTCTCCCATAAGATCACCTGGTGGAGTATTGAATACAGGGTTTTTGATATCTACCAAATCAGTCAAGAGGCGAGTGGCACCCTTGGAGCACGTAGTGCATCCTGAAGGGAACATCGCCCAAGAAAAATGAAAAGAGGCGAGTGACACCTTTGGAGAACGTAGTGAGTCTTGAAGGGAACGATGCGCAAGGAAAACAAAATGAGGTGAGTGGCACCCTTGGAGCACCTAGTGCATCCTGAAGGGCATGCCACGTTGTTAACTAATAGGAGAATAAACCTATATGGCCTTAGAATGAATAACACGATAAGAAAGATTTAAAAACAGTTTCCCTAATAAAATGTCGCCCAACCTCGAAAATTAAAATCTAGGTCTGATGTGATATTTTTGGTTAAAAAAAATAAAATAATAATAATCATTAAATATATGACGAAAATGGGGTAAGAAACTTGATTAAATTATTAAAATCAAATGATTGAGGGATTTAAATTTTTTTTAAAAAGAAATGATTTTTTTGTTAAACATGATAATTAAAATTTATTAATTAAAAAGAAAAAGGAGAAAAAGATAATTTTCTACACTTCCTAATTTAAGTTTAGATAAAAACGGAAAGAGGGAAATTTAAAAGAATTAGGAAACTAAGGGAAAAAGGGGGAAACATAAAGAACTTTCGAAATTGAACTTTCGAAATTGAACTCAACTAGTAAATTAGTAAGGGGGAAAGTCAGTAAATTGTGTAAGGGAATATGGGGACACCTAGGAATGATTCTATGAATGCTTTTAGGTGGGTGAGGTAAATAGGAGTAATTAAATAATTAATGAGAAAAATTTCTGGTGCAACGAAGGGGATGGGTGACACATGTACGGGGGGGATTTTTTATGAATTAAATTATTGAGCAATAAGTTAAATGGGAATTTGGGAATTTGGGATGGATTTCTTCTGTTATGTGTAATGTTACATTGATGAATTTTAGACTTGATTGACTTATCTTGTGCAAGTTGGGATACCTAACTCGATGAGGAGTGGTAGCTTAGTATTGCGAGGTAAGATGGGAGCTAGTTGTTATCTAGTTCAGTTTGTGTGGGCCCTTTGTGGCTTGTGGGGATAAGGGGGAAGAAGAGTTCCCGTAGCATTGGCTGGGAGGTACCGATGAAGTCTCATCGATTGACAAGCGGGAGATGCATGGAGCGCAGGACAACGAATCAGAGTGGATGGCTTGGGCGACTGTACGCATGCTCTTATTCAATATGGTAGACTATTATTGAATTTACGCTTTCATCTCTTTACTTTTAACTATGTAAATAAGGTGTTTGACTTAAAATTTTAATTGAGAACGTAAATTTCCCCATAGCCTTAACCTCATTGCTTGACTTGAATCCCTTGGCATTCAATCCCTGAATGTTGTAACTATCCTATTGATTTTAATAGATTTTTATGAATATTTTATGCCTGGTCCTTGTCCTCATCCCTAGTTCATCAGTCCACACCTAAGAAGTCGGCCATGAGCCGAATTGACGGTTGTCACTTTGGTGCATAGTGACCTATAGATTCTAATGCCCTGCTTTTCTGTGTGTGGATGATGAGGAAAGGTTGTTTCCCAACTTTCTACCCTTGTTGATTGTTTCTGATTGATGGATTTTCTTGCGCCCTATTGCGATTGATTACCTCCATGATTGTTTTTCCTTTCCGACGGTGAACCGCTTATTATCCTTTACGCTTGACCTTTGCATTTTGATGCTTTCCTAGTGAAGTAACTCTGTGTTTTCATTACCTCTCCTGGAAATTAAAGTCTTTGTTTTTCATGAATTATTCCTCTGCGTTTTTAATGGATGATCTCTATGTTTAATGATATGATCCTATTCATTTTTAAAAATTATTCCTCTCCATTTTTAATGATTGATCTTTGTGTTTGATGAGTTCATCCTCTTCGTTTTTCTCATAAGTTGATCCTTTAATTTTTTTCTTCCCTTCCTCAATTTATCAACTCGATGTATCTTGGAATACTTAAATTTGTGATTCTCATTTTTTTTTACTGCTCCTGCTCCTCGATTTTATTGGCATCAAGCCCAACCTTACTCCACAATTCACCCCACTTTTGATTGGTAGACTCTCTGCAAATTTAAATATCATAGAAGCAGATTAGTGTTCAAAGAAGCTATTTAATATACATTGAACTTATGAATGGACAACTAACTTAATATTCATTGACACAAATTTTTACATGTAAGGATGACTGCGAAATTGATACTTATTTACATCCATTGAAACATGTCATGTGACCACAGAGGTAACCAGATATACAAATAAATTATTTTATTTATATAGACAACAAAATTTATTTTTTTATTGGACAACTATTGGTTATACCTGGCGATTTTGCCCATTTTAAGACTGAAATTCGTGGTTGTTTACATTGGGATTTTGGCCATTTTAATACTGAAATCCATGGTTGTTTACTTGCGTTGAATGCGTTTGCATTTATTTATTACTTGCATTGAATGTGTTGTCATTAATTATTACCCGCGTTGGGATATATGATGCGTTGGGTGTATGATCATGTATTACTGCATCTTTATAAGCATAGATGAGATAGTCATCCATTTGTATGACAACACTTATATTTAGATGACATCCCAAGTTAATAGATTTAAATAGTGCATAACAGCGATACCCAAGCTATAGATTTATGCAACGATTTCTTTGGAGGAATAAAACAGCCAGCGACTAATCAGAGTTAGAGAAACATTCGGACACGAATTGCATAATTTAGACAGTGAACATATATTTATATCTACGTCATATTGATCATGTAATTACTCCATGATTCCCTCATTTAATGTCTACGTCCCTGGGCAATTTACTGTGTTTTTCCTGTAAAAGCGATTTAATAAACTGTTTCAATACTTTTTTTTAGACTGCATTTCATCTTGTTTCCAAAAAACGAGTAACTCATCTTGTGTACTATGCTTTTCTCTGTAGGCTAGCAATGCCTTTAATGTACAATTGAAAGACAATGTTGTATGTGTAATGTCAACATTTAGGTGAATGAGGGATTATGTTAGGCAAAATCCCTTGGTGTGTTAGCATTGGGGATAGCATTATGAAACTATGCGTTTTAATTATCCTGTTAGCTCCACATTCGCATGTATTTACTAGACTGTGATACCATACCCCAAATCGACAACATCAACGTATCAAACTATTTCGGCAAGGACCTTCAAGAGACATCAAGTTTTACTTAAAAGATAACAAATTCGAATATTGATAGCAATTTAACAATCGCAAATTATCCCTTTCTATATTTTTAGTGATCATGATTTAATGATTGTGATATTCCCAGTATTGATATAATGGTATGGATAGCATTGAAGGGTAGTGAGATCATGATAGTGAGTTAATGATTGCGATATTTCTGGTGTTGAGATAATGAGATAATGGTTATTATTTATGTACACATAGATAACGTTTTTAGTGATGACATCATTTATATGTTGGATAATGTTATTATATTGATATTGTTATGCTAGACAAACCTTCATATGATATCATCCTAGATCTAGTAGACACCAATATTATATTTTCTTAAAGGCAGGTTTCCTAATTGTCCAGTTGAAAGACAACAAATTCCTCTTTAGGAAATTATCCTTTCGATGTTGGATTTGGAAGATAGTTACACTAAGATAATTGTTGGTTATGATTATTTTAATGTGTACGGGGAGTTGTATGCTACAACAGAATTCAGGGCACAATAATTTATTTTGTTGTAGAAATGTTGTGGTAGTCAGGTTTTCTTGAGTATTATGGACTAGTCGATTGGGGCTTGGGTCAGTCGTCCTGTGGTTCGACAGTGCCTTCGGTCTCGTGACATGTTGAATCCTTCTGGGATATTGGTCTAGTTGTGTCATGTTGCGCCTTAGTTACTGTCGCTCCTATCGCCTGGCGACAACATGATTCCAGATGAGGGGATCATTGTGTGCCCTAATGAGTAGAGGCGAATGATAACTTGGCCGAAGCCCGTGTTGCCCATTGTGGGTGTTTTTCATTGTAGTTATTTTTGGCGCTTTCGTAGTAACTCCCTCATGCATTCGGTTGTGCGCCTTAGAGGTTCTAGTGACTGGTTGTCAAGGCTTTTGTGTCAGGATTGCGAATGTTTTCCCTTAGCTTGTAGGCATGGTCATGTTTGCGTCGGGAGGGTAGTCGTTTCTCCTTGTTGTTTTACGCATATTCCGCCCATCTTCTCTTTTGATAGTGCGTGGAGTCATAGTTGTCTGTTACCTGTTTGACGGGTGTGGTTCTCTCCATCAGGTATGTTTTCTAGCTGTAATCGTTGTTGTCATCCTGTTTATAAATAATAAAAAAATTGCACTTTCTGCTTCTCTTGTAGTCATAACGAGGGGTCGTTATCTCTCTCTCTCTCTCTCCCCTCCACCCCTCTATATTTATATGTCCCTCTCTCACACCCAATTTCTCTCTCTCTCTCTCTCTCTCTCTCTCTCTCTCTTTCCCTCCCTCTATATTTTCTCCCATTCCCTCTCTGACTCCCTTCTTCCCTGCCTCTCTCTCCCCTCCCCCTATCTCTCCCATTCTCTATCA
>JASDQU010296091.1:1285-14139 GCA_032191745.1 Picea mariana | reverse complement strand
TCTTTTTCTTTGCATTAATAAACTGCTCCAAGTGGCCGCGTTGGCTGGGGCCGTGGATGTTTCCCCGTAGGGGTTTTACCACGTGAAAACATCGGTGTGTTGATCTTTGATCTGGTTATGTGAGTGGTTACTGAAGGTGTTCATCCTCTGTTGGAATATCTGTGTTGTTGAACAGCAACAACAGTCCTTCAACTCTCCCCTTGGTTGATAAGTTCCAAGCTTTCAACCGGCCTACGCACACCTTGCACGGCTTCTTGGCTTCACTTGCACTTTTGTTGGAATGAGAACAACGATATCCCTCCTGAGCTTTCAGAGATAAACTCTGAATCTTCGTCAACACACTCCTTGCGAACGTTTCACTGCACTCCTTGCAGGAACTTCTCTTTTAGGAAGAGAAACAATTGAAACTCATTCACTCCCTCTCTCAGACTTCATATACTTAGCATGAAATCATACATTCAACACAGAATAACAACAAAGGCATAAACAGAGAGAATAAACAACTGTAAGCATACCATTCACCATGTGCAAATAGAAAACATCATAACACCATGAAATTTGACTCAAAGCTTCATATATTAATTCAAAGCTCCTGTACATGGGGTTTTCTCTACAACTCTCTGCTTCAGCTCATTGTTTCTCTACATTGTGCTAATGTTACAATACTTACAATGATACAATGGTGAGGGTGTCCATATCTGTTTTCCCTCCTACTCTCTAAAATGTCTAATCTATTCAATTCAAACCTACCTTCTTCCATTAACTATGCATAAATTCCTTTTACATCGACAGATGAGAGAAAATCGCTCATGATCTATTTACATCCTCCAAGATATAAATGTAAAGTACACCTCCTTCCTAACTATTACATTAATGCCTTTTGTTTCAAAATTCAAAACGGGTCTTATGAAAACGTGTTCTTCTTCTTCCCTTGCATGTTCAGCTGTCTTTCGCCTCCACGCTCGCTTGACTTCTTACGATGCTCCTCCATTAAGCAAAAAGAAACAATATAGGCACAGTTGAAGTCCCTGTTAGCTGTTGAAAGGATGAAGCGATCCCAAGAGTAGTGCACTGCCCAACAACAGGTCCACACCATTCAGAGTAGAGTCATGTAAGTGACTCAAAGGCTCCAACCTATACAGGATGAGACTTGCCAACTATTCGCAGAGATCAAAGGCCGAGGAGCAGAACTAGAGAAAGTCGTCACTACAACTGAACAATGCTTAGAGGGACCTATCAACGAAGCTGTTATCCAAGAGTTCGTTGAGTAGGAGGCCATGGAACATCAATAAGTCAAAGTAGCTCGAGGCTTTTGAAGCAGAGCTACCTAGATCAGATTGTCTCGGGATGAGTCACATTTGAGTGTTGGGGGCCTGTTGGCCCTTGACCAAGTTTTGAGGATCCTTGGTCATGTTTGACCTATTTTTGGGACTTCGACAGGCTGTCGAAGGTGGAGTGCAAGACGAAGCGGAGATCGCAGGATCTCGACCCCTTTTTAGGGAATTTTTGGGTTTTGGATTTATGTAATGGGTATGGGAATGTCGGCCCATGGGTTTACCCATTCTTAGGCCTATTTTGTAATGTATAAATAGAAGTCTAGGTGATGTAAGAAGAGAAAGGGTGTGACTAGAGAATAGTGACTAGTAGTGACTAGTTTGTTGCAAGTATGCTAAGTGTTGAGTGCTAAGTTCTTTGTGCATACTATGTGAGGCCTGCAGAGCTAAGTGAAAGTGATTGTAAGAGACTGTTGAAAGATTTGTGCTATAACTCATGGAAGGAGGATCTAGCGAGGTGCGCATATCTCCTGTCCTCTGCGAAGTTGATCTTGAGGCTCTGTGCATGTAAGAAGATTGAAAGAAGCTAATAAAGAAGACAAAGAGTTGGTGGACGTAGCCCCAGGGTGGGGGTGAACCATGTATATCTTGTGTTGCAAATGTTTTGTGCTTTTGGTTGTTCTTTTGTTTATGTGATTCAATGCTTAGTGCGATGTTAGATGATAGATGATTCGGATATGATAGTTTAGTGCTAAATAATGTGAATGAATGCTAGATCTGATCTATATTTGTATGCTTAGTTCTTGAATCTATTGGATTTGTGTGAATACTTCACTGATCTGTTGTTAGGGTTTAGTTGTGCTGTGAAGTAAGCTGAATATTGATGAACTATAACTGCTAAGTGCTCTGTTAAGGTGTTACAGTCATAGATTTGTGTCCCAACCAAGGTTGCAAACATTGGAGTCTTGCAACCACCCCTGTCTCTACCTCGGGTGAGACCTCATCTACTTCGTAGGTGTTTCCTAAAGGGTCGGTAGTTAGGGTTTTGTTGGTGCATTGTTGTTGGGTTGAACCCTAGGTCTGCCTCTATGCCAACAATTTCCCTTGAGTTTGAAAAGATCCATGTTGATGTCAGGAAGTATTCCTTGCTTCCTCAATCCATCAATAATTATCTTCCATCACAATTTTCACCATGGCTCTGATGCCATGTTGGCAAAGTGTCCTCAGACACGTAATTTTATTAATAAGGAAAAAGTGATTACAATCTGAAGTGAGAATTCATAATCTACTCCTTAACCTCACTTGAAGAAAGAGTTAGTTTATATAGCTCAACTCTAAACTAAAATCTAGGAGAACAACAAATCACATAATGACATGAGTATTATAGGTGTCCTTTACATAGAAGCTAAGTGTCCTTATCCTAACAAACTAGAATAAACTAATTTCTAAAAACATTTATACTAGAAAATACTTAGACTATAGAACTTTAGGATTATGAGGCTAACAATACATAAAAATACCATGTCAAGGTGTATCTTCCCAAGGTCAAGCTCATATGTGGGATGTACCTGTCACAAGCCATAGTACTCCTTCCTGCTACTTCAACCAGAAGGCCTTCAAAATCAATTGTAGGAATATATATCCTCTTTACCATAGGCATATCAATAAAATTATGAGAAGCTCCTCCATCTATCAACATTGTGGCCCTTTGTCCTTGGACAAATCCCTTCATCATGAAAGTGTTAAACTTAAGCAACCCACTCATAGAAACAATTGTAACTTTCTTGAGCCCACTATCATGATGTAAGGATGCCTCATCACCTTACACATGCAAGGATTCTTCTTCCTCCATATGGTTTGCTTGCATAATATGAATAGTTGCACCCTCCTCATCATCTATTTCTTGTTCACTGTCAGACACCACTTCTATATAATGAATTTTTCCTTTGCCCAAACACCTATGACCTGGCTTCCATGGTTCCTTACAGGTGAAGCATAGTTGCTTCTTTCTTAATTCTCTTCTTATGGCTTCATCCAAATTCCCCTTGCCTTTTTCCATTGGTCTAGAATATCGACCCCTTGGAATGATGAGAGTTTTGGGTGTAAATTTGTTTATGTTAGTTTCTCCAACTAGATATATAGTGCGCTCAATGGCATCCTATAAGGTCACAGGCTTAAAATCCTTAATTACCGATCCTCACATAGGTTCAATCAGACCTTCTATATACATCATTAGTAATCTGGGTTCTGACACATCAAGAACCATAACCGACACTCTTTGAAACTCCTCAATAAAGGCTTCAACTAATCTTGTCTTCTTAATATGTGTAAGCTCCTTGAAATGAAGCTCTAGATCCTCTCTATCAAACCTATCAATGATCCTATGAGTGAAGTCATGATAAGAAGTGGCATGCTCGTGTCCCAAGGTGGTCATCCCATGAAACCACCAATCATGCACCTTTCCCATCAAGTACAATGTTGCATACTTGCTAGCATTCCCTTCCTCCATGGTATTCAATTGGAGATAAGCATCCATCCTTTGCACCCATATTGTGGTTAAAATTTGATTTGATCCATCAAAGGTTGGCAAATCCATCCTACCTTCCTTGCACCTAAGTTCACTATCACCTCTATAACGATCCTTGTATCTTCTTTGCAACTTCAAGTGGAAATACTCCCCCATGGAAACCCGTCCCTTGAACCCCATGCTCATGGCGTTGTGCTCCCTTTTTGCAGACTCCCATTCATCCCATAAACTCTCTTGATTCAAGGCATTATTGTCCCTTCGTTGTGCACATAGAAACATAGGCATGTAGGGTCTATGAGTAGACCTGCTAGCTACGTGAGATTGAGTTAGCATACCTTCATTCAGTATATGCCCTTTTGCATGGAATTTATGTATGGACTCCTCATGATTTCCATTTCTCCCTTGAGATCCACTAGCATCATGATTTCCACTAGATAAGGGTGGATCTTTACCATGTCTATGCTCCATCAAATACTAAGAAAGAATATCTTACTGTTTACATTGTTCTTCCATCAAAGCTATCATTTTGTCAGACCCTCTTTGGAAATTTGCAAAGGATAGTTTGAGTTCTACATGTCCCAAAGATAAATGGTTTTTCATCTCTTCAAGGTTGCGCTGCATAATAACCTAGTTGTTTTGTAGTGCATCATTCATTGTCTGAGTTACCCTTTTGGCAAAGAAATTTGCCACTTCTGATGTTGCATTTTTTGTTTCATGAGTTTCCCCCATACTGACCTCTGGCTCTTCTCTTTCAAGAATACCTGATACAGGTTGTCCCCCCACAGCCTCTCCTCCTGGTCATTGGTTTTTTATCACAGGTCGACGAAGAAATTCACTCTGATACCATTGTAATGTTCCCAAGCAGATTCACTAGGAACTTAGGTGATTTTTTTATTTTGTTTATTTGGCTTTTGTAGGGTTTTACTTCAATAAGTTACGCTCTGGGTGTTTATGAAGGGTTTAAAGAATATATAATACAATAATGAAGTAGATTACAAGATATAAGAAACTCACAACTAAATTTTTCAGAAAAACTTCATATTTGACCTTTATTTAGTATAAAAAGTTGATCTTCCACACATATATCAACAGATCTGGTATAAAAGAATAAGATAAAGAATCCAAGGATGCATGTTCCCTTTAGATACAACAATATATAGAAATAGGGCCTTCAATATCCCCCACAATTCAATGAAGTTAGATACATGATCAATTTCTCTCCCTGGTGAGCTATAACCTTCAGATCTGGTACTGGTGTGTCCCCCACTGGCTGGAAAAGCTAGAGACTTCGACCTCCTTGAATATGGACACCAAAATATATGGAAATACTGTTAAACTGTAGATCAAGAGTTTTAGTTAACATATGGAACAAGTTTGGAGTCAAACCCCCTGATAAAACCTTCCAACTCACTGCCTCCTCAAGGAATGGTGTGCCCTCCTTCAACCAATACGCCCAACATAACAATAAATTAGGTATGCAGAAGAAAAACCTCCAATAACTGATGCAAATGGGCGCTATGGAACCAAAAATCACTCTTGGAGTGTATTCCCTTGTAGATCTAGCCTCCTCAGAGAAAATTGAATACTATTTCCTCCACTAGTGCGCCCAACCTGCTGGAAAACACTTCAAATTGCACCTTGCTTGCACACACAACTCCTAGATTGAATATGGTCTGAATATAATGGTGAGGGAGGAATATTTCACTTCCTTGGCCAAGCTTGGACCAGGAATAGAGGAGTATTTCACCTCTTTGTTGGTCTCTAGGGTTTCTTGACTCAAAACCCTCAAAACGTAATCTTCATAACACAAGTGATCTCAATAGAAGAATAGCATGAATGAGGGGTGAGGCATCCTCCTCTCACTTTTATACCTCCATATTCTAATTCTCTGTTGAGTTACTTTATGATTTTTACTAAGGTTATTGTTTTAATTTCTTGTTAAGTCAATAAAATATCATTAAATCACCTAGTGACATCTTTAGCACCTCCTACCCCTATTCATGTTGGAATATAGTCTAGAGAGGTGACTAGACTACTAAGTACTCCATGGTCTAGTCAAGGAGAGGGAAACATTACACTTTCACAAGATACCGAGATAAGATATTTGAAAGCGTTGGGGACAATGCCTTTGCAGATGTAAGAGTCCACCCATTGCAATAATAGATACGTCCAGAGAGCCTTAAAGCTCATCCACTTCCTACAAATAAAGGTTATATAACAGATTCTTCAACAACATCGATAACTATTGATGCTTAAAGTAAGTCATTCACTGATTCAAGGCGATAAGATTGCTTATCTACCTTCCCCACTGCTCTCTCTGCTGCTTGTGCCCTTGACCTATCCACTGAATGAACCACTGGAAGAATCTCTGCTTAATACTTTCTATTTTCCTTTGATCCCACCCCTGCAACCTACCTATGCTTCTACATTACTCATTAGAACAATAAGATATGCCTGAAACTACACTTGGAACACTATAAAATGTTGGAACAAAGCCTATAGAAACTACAAGGGATGACACAACATCTTATCCAGGAACACGCACAAATGTTGGAGAAAAACTCCTGGGAATAACAGGGAAGGACATAACAACACTTCTAGGAACATTTCTCTTGTCAAAACAAATGGTTATGCACATTTGGGAACAGGTGAAAATGCTAGAACAATCTAATGGGAACAACAACCTATGTGGTAACATCACTTCTAGGAACACTTCCAAATACAACTGGTGTTGGTTCTAGATAAACAAAGTCACATTTTGGACCCACCCCATCCAATTCTTATATATACTTCTTTACTCGATCAACTGGGTATGGAGGTGTATATTAATCACCATGGCTTGGGTAAGTCACATCAATGCAAGATTTATAATAAATGGAACGATCAATCTAGAAGTGGGCGATCAACAACAAACAAAAGTTTATTTACTTCGCAACAAACTTCAATCGATGCAAGGTGTGTGTACCAACAATTGGTTGGTATGGTTCATTGAAATACTTAATGGAGCTTGACACCCTGAGTTAGATTTTAAGTTTTTAATGCATGAAACAAAGAAAAAAATAATATAAAGAAATACGACCCTATAACTCTACAGTGAGAGAAAGGGTATGAAACTAGGGTTTTTTGAGCCTCATTTCACAAAACTGGTCAAATATCTTGAAAGCGTAAATTCATGGCCAAAGAAACACAAATGATTTTCTTCCATGTGCATTTCTATGTGACGAATTTCTTACTGCGTCCTTGCTTTTCTAAATACCTTGTCTCTGTATCTCTGAATACCTTGTCTCTATACAAAAACCATGCAATGAGAGCTCTCACAACTTAATTTCAGTCCACCAGAAACCCAAAACCCTAATGAACACATAGAGAAAAATTAGAAATGACCTTATCTTTACAAGAAATCCAAAATTAATCCGATAGTGCCTTGCCTCGACATGCAAAAACTCAAGAGAGAAGAATAAAATGAAATACATGGTAACCAACCTTGAGAGAGTTGAATAAATTAAAATATAGAACGACGACAAATGCGACAAATGATGCATCAAACTATAAGGGTGCTACCTTGAATACATAGACCTGCAACACATACCTGCTGGATCAAACTACCAGGATCATTAAGTGTCGTTGTCGGTATAATTAGCTCTCTTACTTAATAGGATCAACCCATCCATTCTTGTACATGTAATGATTAAAGTGGATCGAGTTATCAATACTCTGCTTCTTTAAATGTGTTTGAGCACTAAACATAGCTCACACAATGTTCATTTATTTAATGCCTTTTCATACAATGTACAGAGCTAAGTGTCATTAATAATCAGACTAAATATTGGATCAAACTACGAGGATCATTAAGCGTGGTCTTTGATATAATTATCTACAACACAGACCTAATGTATTAAAATATGAGGATCATTAATTCCATTAGTACTAAACATTGAACGACGTGAAAATCTTGCCATAAGACCTCAAAGATATTAGCCAACCAAATTTAAAAAAAAAACAAATTATTTTATTATATTAAATAGATATAATAATAATAATAATAATAATAATAATAATACCTTCAGAGGGGGGTAGGGTATGTATACCTTCGTAGACTTTACCAGTCAAATCGTTGGATGGAGGGGGGTCCCTGTTCCACAAACAAGGGGGTCTCATACACCAATTTGATGTGCTGGCTTGGCCGTGACCTTAAAAATAGATTATTATTATACCTTAAAAATAGATTATTATTATTATTATTATTATTATTATTATTATTATTATTATATATTCTATGTTTAACATTAGGTATTATACACAAATTTTTAGTCAAAGAAAAATTAAACACAGTCAAAGGGAAAATCCAATACTATATCCCTAGCATAACAATGATAATAAGTATAGAAAGGGATAAAAACACTTGAAGCACAAAAACTTGAAACAAAAATTAATAAATGATTAACAATGAGGTTAAAATAAATCTATGTAATGGCCTTTTTTATTACGCCGAAGGCGTTTTTTAAGGGAGAGGTCCTGTCCCAGGCTTCGTCGTCTATCGAAGTCCTATTGAATATTGCCACCCATCATCCATACTAGTGAGATATACTAAATTACACCGCCACATGTCTAATCCCCATATGCACTAATTCATCCCTACCAGTGTGCTCGACTAAATTGCACCTCCACGTGTCTGATCCCCATTTGCATTGACTCCATTATTCTTATGTTTGTTCCTTCCCATCTGCATTGGCTCTATTCTTCTTACATCATTCTCCATCCTTCACACCTCTTCAAATTTCTTACAACCCATACTTCCTCTGCCTAACAAACTAAAATTGCTCTCGAATCACTCCTGCCTGTCATGAATTCTTGCTTGGCATTCCGACAATATGGAAAACAAGTTAATGGAGGATTTCATCACCAAAAACAAAGCGCCTTGGGTATTATTTTCTACACTTTGATTTGGCTATTCAGGGGATGGTTTTTGAGCTAAACATGGCCTAGGTTTGTTTTATCAAGTTTTTTTTAATATATTATTAAGTCAATCAACAATGTTTTATTTTCTTAATTGCATCCAAGAAAAGCACATTATAATTTCATATCTGTCATCTTGAGGCTTTGGCATCTATAACTTAAAGTTCAAGCTCATTTTCTATGTTATGAAAAGCATGAAGCAAGTTCTTTAAGTTCAAGCTCATTTTTATGTCATGAAAAGCATGAAAAAATTTCTTTAGAGCTACCAAAAATCAAAACAGGGAATAGGATTTATGGACTATGCACATCAACTAAACATTGTGTTTCATCAAAACTTGTTGAGAAAATATAGGGATAGAGGCTCTTTTCTTTTAGATAGTGTTTATATATGTGGTTATGGTTCTAATCTAATCCATTAGACCTAACATGTTTTATATTGCACTTGAAAAAGTTTTCTTGCTTTATTAGGTGTCCAACTTGTGGAACAAAATTGCAGGTGTTGTGTGACATGAGATGAATCACCAAAGCAAATTGAAGCCTTCAAGCTTGTTTAAGGTAATGTACTTAGAAATTTGTTTAGGGAATAATTTTATAATAATCTTTGAATAGTATTTTAAGATTTGAAGAGAACCCTCTATAGGAATATGAAGGGAAAGGACATCTATTCATTGAAACTTTCCGAACTATTCCATCACGAACAACAATTTGAAGAGGCAACGACCTAGGTTCAGAGAAGAAAGACAATTTTTAGTTTTTATATATACATCAGAGAGGCATGCTAATATTATTAGTTTTTTTTTAAACATGGTCACCTTTTAGACAAGGTAACTTGAACATTTCTACTCCATATAAAACGTGGGATGGAAAATGTGAAGAAAAATTCAGGCGAGTTTGAAGGGAATCGTTTCGTTCTTATGCATTTTTAGTGTTTCTTTTGTTTGGTCAAAAACCTTTGACTTTTACTTAAAAACGTGTGTGGTTCTTAAGAGTTTACCTGCAAATTGTTTTAGCTTTAAAGGTTCCTAATTACCAAAAAGGTAAAATTGAGTTGTTTATATGCATAAATTTAGTCTTTAGTTCATAGAATTGTATATTTTTTATGCTATTTATTGAACTTTGTGTTCCATTTCTTAGAAGCCATAGATATGCTTGAAAGCATAGTTTGGAAGTGTAATGTTTCATTTTTGGCGATCTTAGAAAACATTATATATAATTATTTGGTTATGTTGTCTAAATTTAATTTGACAATTAATCTTTAATCAATTATTATTTAATTTTAAGTGGCTTAAATAAAAAATAAATATTATAAAGTCACATTATTAAAAAGTGTTCTTCTAGAAGTTTTGAGGAGGTCAAGTTAGATCTTTCTAGAAAGATCCAATGAGCCTTTCAAATGAGAGAAGAGCAAGTCATTTGGGCATGTTAGATTTGGTGATTATTTCTTGTGGAGTGCTCGGTGAGTCGATGTTTTTGTTATGGTTTTAGCAAAACCCTTTCATTGGAGTTTGGCTTCACTGGTGAAACTATCCACCCTAGTTAAACAAAGAGGGGAATCCATCTAGGGTTTCTAGTGGAGCTTCAATCCAATTTAGCTTTAGTCTAGTTTCATCTTTGGTGTTCTGTTTGAAGAGATCAGTCATTGTTCCAGGTTATGTTTGTTATTATTGATGTATTGCAACTGCCATAGCAGTCATTTCTTCTTATAAAGTTGTATTCAGTGATCCCGTAATAGTAAAGTGCCCCTATTATCTCTTCGATTTATGTGTACTTTGGGTGTGTATATGATATGTTTGAAGCATAGATGATTTTAGGGGCTAAATTTCGCCATTGGAATAATTTTCCATGGTTTTTCCTAAAAAAAGATTCACTAATTTCCATTTTTCTAAAAATGATTTGTCCAAATTCCATAGAATAAAATTATTTTACCTTAAAAATCACCAAAATGTTATAGAAACTATATAAAATTATTAGAAATTTGAATATTTTAATAAACTATCGTCAAACATTTTACATTTTGCATATTAAGGACTAGTATGATGAGCCCAAATTTCAACATTTTAATATTAATTTCCATTCTTAAAATCATCCCTGGTTTGAAGAAATTACAAGGGTTTGTAGCAAAGTTAATGCCCTAATTTTATTTACAAATTAAAACCCTAGTTTTCTTATAAATGAGATCTTACAGTGGTATCAAAGTATGATCTTGGCCAGCTGTGGGTATCTGGAATCTGGCTTGATCACGATACTAAGCATTTAAATGAATCCAGAGGATCAATAGAACATAACTTATATAAGACACTAGAGGAATAAATCATATTGGCATCAAAGTCTCATCGATTGGTAGCAAGATTTCTTCAATGTGTTTGAGCTTTTATTGTCGGCAGTTGAGTGTGATCTTATGTGGTTCGATTCACTCATCTTGGGCCGAGTTATCCATAGGGAGAGATCGAACTGTCTATTGTGGCTGGAAATTGCGTGGAGAAACTATTCTACTAAAGAAAAGGGGCGTGAGAGCCATGGAAGGACAACAACTTCTCTTGTTGACCAGTTTTCTCTCAGTTCTGGGCACATTTCATGGGTAAGAGGGAGAGTTTATGATCTTACCTTTATCCCCTGAGGAAAAATCTCTTTGTTGGGTGAGTTTAGTGACAGAGAGGTTTGAAATACAGACTACAGGGGAGAATTCTTATTGTCTGGGTGCTTTTCCCTCCTTGATTGGCCTGATTTCTTCTATTGGAGGGTTGAGTCTCTTTCTGGGAAGTTTTGGTAGCTATTGAGCCCAAGTTGGGCATAATTTTTTAGTGTGGGGGTCGATTTCTTACTACAGGGCGATTTCAGTGAGGGGAATTGAAGAATATCATTGTTGGGTTGTATTATCATCACTGTGGGGAGATTTGCCTTTTGGTATCCACTGTGTGGAAGTGTTGGGATCATTTTTTATCAGTTGGGGTCGATTTTCCCTTTCTTGGGTGCATTAAGTGAATGATGGGTGCATAACTGAGTGATAAAGTTGTGTTGTCACTTTCCTTACAAATCAAAAATTGGTTTATCATCTCTGGGTAAGCTCTTTGGGATCGATTTCATTATTTCTTGTAGCCTATCTCTGTGGGAGGACTAAGTTAAGTGATGGGATGAATTATTACTAGAACTTGGGTGTATCTATTATGGAAAATTTGACTATATTGTGGTAGTTTTTGTTGTTGTTGGGACAAATTATATTTTTGTGAAGGGCACATTATCTCTCAGATTTACGATTGTTGTGCTCCACTCTCATTCCCTGGCAGGGATCTTTTTGTATTCATAAATAATCTATAGAAATACCCTTATCAGGTTCATATATTCTCACTGTTGCTCATTTGAATTAATTTCATATACTCTGCTGATATAGAAGTGTGATTTTAATGCTTGTTTGAGTCTTCAATTTATAATGGTTATAACTACTATCTGTGTATCAAGAGTGTGAAATCATCGTTGCAAAAATATCGTATGCAAATCATCCAACAATTGTCTCAAACCATAAATTAAGCCAAAATAAAAAAAAAAATAAGGTTGAAAGGAACTTTACAGTGGTCCATTCATGAATCTGGGCACACCTGGTAATTACATATCAGAATAAAACCATTATGTGACTGCCATATCTTTATCCTGAGATCGACTTGTTTCCATTGCATGTATAGAGTGGAGTTTGGGTGCTAGTCTCCATTTATTTTCGTGGTGAAACGATTTATTTGGAGCTGGGACATTTTCTTCCATCTTGGGCGTTATCCTTCTATCTATTGATGCTTCCTATATTTATATATATGAACCATTCTGGTGGGGCGACCCATAGAAAATCAGTTTATGAATTCAACATATTCTCGGTATCCAAATAAACTATGTATCAAAATCAGTCCACAAAACCACTGCTTGGCAAACAACCAGAGTTCAAACTTGATCACCTCCAGGAAAAACATATTGTGGGAATTCAAGGAATCTGAAAGTCGTTTTCTCTCTATATCCTTGGGCACATTTCCTCACAAGTCTAGTCATGAATCACTGCAAGGTAAGGGACATATCAGTCTCTAGTTGGAAAGATATTGTTGTTTTGAAGGGGAGTC
>JASDQU010296088.1:1757-13152 GCA_032191745.1 Picea mariana | reverse complement strand
GAAGGTACGTCGTTTAGTTATCTCTAGGTATTGTTAGGATATTTAGACACTTAGGAGTTAGTTAAGATCTACCTGGTCTAATGTGTCGTTAGGTAAAAGTGTGTTTCTTAGTGTGTTTCTTTAGTATGTATTAGTATGCATTTGTAGTTAGGAAATCCAACGGTCACGATATGTTCCCAACATAGAGTGATATGACGGTTCATATTCTCCTCGATCTTAATGACTACATTGATCTGTGGCTTAACAACTGATTGGTCCATGATCTCTATTTAAAGAGAATGGAGAGTCATTTTTTGATGACCGATTGTGAGAATATCTCTTGTAAAATCTCTTTGTAATATTTTTCTTTTTCATTAATAAACTGCTTCAAGTGGTCACGTTGACTAGGCCATGGATGTTTCCCCGTATGGGTTTTACCACATAAAAAACATCGATTTTTTTATTTTCTATCTAGTTGTGCGAGTGGTTACTGAAGGTGTTCATCCTCTATTGGAATACTTGTGTTGTCGAACATGGTATCAGGGCTTGTTTGAAGACTTTCTCTCGTTGTAGATCGAGATCGTGGAGCTGAGTTTCCTCATCTCTTTTTGATTCCATTTCAATACATTTATGAGTTAATAAGACTATTCCATTGCGTCTGGAGCACTCCTTTCAGCCACAAACATTTTTTGTTTCAATCGAAAAGATTTTTGTTTGCCCAAGATAAGACCATTTCAGTCGGATCCAGAGCAGAATTTTTTTCTTGTGTGAAAATAGTTTTTTTATGAGAACTCTCTCCAAGGTCATATTCAACAACAAGAACAATAACAACAACAAAAACCCCAATATTCCTTCTAAAAAATACAATATGTTTTGCTAGCTCACTTGGTTAAAAGTTGCCTTATTAAGTAAGAGGTCTTTAGTTCAAGTCTTTTTTTTGTTACTTTTTTTGAAAACGTTCATGCATCCATTGTAAATTGTATTTCACTTCAAGTATAAAAGTGAGCTTTAATATTTTATTTTAAAGTTATTTATTTTTCATGAAACTTTCTTTTATAAAGTAACTTCATTGTAAAAGTGATCCCCGCTTCTTTTTATAAAAGTGGGTCACTTCATCAAGAAACCTATTTGTAAAAGTGGGGTTATTTGGAGTGGTATGGCCATGTGTAACAACTTCTACTAGTCACGTGGCTCTTTGGTTATTATTTATGTTTTTGTTTTTTAAAGGGCATAACTTTCACATTTGAAGTCTATTTCCAGTGCTGTTTTTTTTTAAACCATGTATTTTTTCGAGATATTTCCATCCAGATCATTAATTTCAGTTTTTAAATCGATATTATCTTCATATTTAATATGGATTCTTCCAGTGATTGTTTTCTTACCTACACCAACTACTTCCAATGGAAATAGCATATGGAGGATTTATTAAGAATTAAAGACTTGTACCATATTACCTTGGGAAAGGAAAAAGAACCCAGTGATAACGAAAAGAAAGTCAAATGGGATAATAGGAATGACGAAGCATGTTGATTGATCGAAATGTCCATATCTCATGATTTAAGGTTACACCTTCAAGAAATTGATGGCCCTGATGAAGCTTGAGAAAAACTTGAATCTGTGTTTGGTGAACACAATATTATTTGAGCACGTCATTTAGAAAATCAGATATTGACTTTAACTCCAAATGATTTTTCTTGCATTGAAGACTATATATCTATGTTTAAAACGCTTAGAATTTTATGTGAAGAGTGTAACATAAAAATGGAGGAAGAGAGTTGCATCTATATTATTGTTTCTAAGCTAGGTAGTGCATATTATGTGTTTGTATCTAAGTTTTATGCCATGAGAGAGGATCTAGGTAAATCTTATCAAAAACCCAATCTTGAGTCCTTTTGTGGTGCTTTGATTAGAGAGCGAGATAAGATTGTACAACTTGGAGTGATCAGCACTACAGGTACCTCCAACAAAGCCTTAGTATCGCAACAGAAAGATAAATCAAGGAATCCCAAGAAGCAACATCCTCGCCACAACAACAAGTAAAACAAGGGTCCCAAACCCACTCAGAAATCTTTAACTCCTAATGGCAACAAAGGATAAAAATCTAAAAATAAGAAGATTGATAGACATTGCAACTTTTGTGAGAAAGATGGTCATGATGAGTCCAAATGTTTCAAGAAGATGGCATCTTTAGAGGCAATGATAAAGAAGCACAACATCAATAATGATTCTGCTTCTTCTTCTTATTCTTATTCTTCTCATGGACATGCACTTTCTACTTATGGTTTCTCCTTCAGTGCAACTTCTACTTCTTCTTCTCATGAGTGGCTTATTGACTCTGGGGCATCTTATCATATGGCTCCGGAGAAATCCATATTTTACACTCTAAATGAATGTAACACTAAGAAAATATTTGTTGGTGATGATAGATCTCTTAGTGTGGTAGGATCTGGAATAATATAGGTAGACATCAGTCATTTAAATGATGTATTATGTGTTCCAAGTATTTCATGTAGCCTTCTATCAGTATATCAAATCACCCATTTAGGTGAAGGTAAAACCATAGAGTTTTGACCTCACCAAGTTGTAATCAAGGATCTTAAATATCCTTAGCATGCTCTTGCAACTGGAATTGTTGATGATATTACCAGGTTGTACAAGTTTGACAGCTTTGGGTAATCATTTTTTCCATTAGTTTTTTTTTTTCTCATAGTGATGACTTGAGCAAAATTTGGCATGAGTAGTTTGGTCATCTAAATTATCACTCATTGCAACAATTATGTAATCAAAAGATGGTGATTGGTCTTCCTCTTATTTCATGTAGAGATGGTGTTTGTTCTGGTTGTGTTCTCGACAAACATCATTTGGACAATTTTGACAAACGTGCCTCTTGGCATGCCTCGGGCCCTTTTCATCTTGTTCACAGTGACTTGTGTGGTCCACTTTCTTCTCCTTATTTTTTTGGGTGCAAGTGTTTCTTAACTTTCATTTATGACTTTTCTAGACGTACTTGGGTTTACTTCTTAATACTTAAGAGTGAAAATGTTGACAAGTTTCTATCCTACAAGGCCCTTGTATAAAAACAATTTGGGAATCAAATTAAAAGGTTAAGAATAGATAGTGGAGTAGAATATGTGACAATAATTTTACAAGTTACTGCACTACATAGGGAATTCAAATGCAACAGATTGTTCCATATACACTATGAAAAAATGGTGTTGTTGAGAGAAAGAACCGCACATTAAAACAAATGGCTAATTGTATGATCCAATCTAAAGGATTAAGTCTAAAGTATTGGGTGGAATCCATCAACTATGAAAATTACATAGTAAATCACACTCCCACAAAGGATATTAAAAATATAACACTGGAAGAAGCGTGGACTAAAATTAAATCTGATGTAAGTCACTTCCGTGTATTTGGCAGTATAGCATGGGCTCACATTCCTAATGAGATAATGAAAGCATTGCAACCTAAAAGTGAGAAGTGTATATTTTTTGGTTATTCTTAAGATGTCAAAGGTTACAAACTTCTTCAACCACATTGTAATGAATTTATTATTAGAAGAGATGTTAAATTTGAAGAAAATCTCTTGTCCCGCGAGCCTAATTTTGTGATTGTGCCTTATTTTGTTCCTATTCTAGTTTCTTCTTCAGATGATGACAATGAGGATGAAAATAAACCTCCTCCTACTCACCTTCTTCCAGATGATTCCATTGACCCTGAACCTAAACCAACACCACCTTTTCCGAAATGGTCCCATTCAACACGAGAAGTAGCTGGTGATCTTGTCGGTGATCCTTCATATCAGTNTTGGATGAAGTTTCAGAGACTCGTGATCCAGAGACATTTGTAGAAGCTTCAGGTCATCTATATTGGGATACATCAATGAATGAAGAGTATCATTCTTTAATGGAAAACGATACTTGGAATCTATAGAACTAAGTATGCATCATATGGAAGTGTTGAAATACACAAGGCTCAGTTAGTTGCCAAAGGATTTTCCCAAGTTGAAGTAATTGACTATAATTATATGTTTTCCTATGTAGCCAAATCCATTCCATCTGCCTTGTTCTTTCCCTTGTTGCCTCACATAAACAGGAGGTCCATCAGATGGATGTTAAATCTGCCTTCTTACATGGGGATTTGCAAGAAGAAATCTACATGGAAAAACCTCCTGGCTATGTCCATAATGACTCTAGCATTGTTTTTCACCTTAATAAATCTCTTTATGGTCTTAAGCAAGCTCCCCGAACTTGGTATGCCAAAATGGACAACTTTCTTACTGACACCATATTTTCTAGATGTCATCCTGATCCTAATGTCTATACCAAGAAAATAGGAATCCATCTCACAATCTTTGTTCTTTATGTTGATGACCTTATCCTTACTGGTAGTGACTCAAAAAAATTAAACCATGTGAAAACCAGCCTAAAGAAGAAATTGCAAATGACAGACTTAGGTTTTTTTCACTATTTCCTTGGCCTCCAAGTTTTTCAAACCAATGAAGGGATTTTTCTTTCCAAATATAAGTATGTTTGTGACCTTCTTCGTTTCTTCCACATGGAATATTGTAAACCAACCCCCTCTCCCTTACAGTCTGGATTCAATCTTGTTTCCACATGTACTTCTCCCAAATTTGATGCCACTTTGTAGAGTTAGTTAGGTGGTAGCCTCTTATACTTTACTCATATCCATCTTGATATTTCCTTTGTTGTTGGTCTTGCTGCCCGGTATATTCAAACACCCCATAAAAGCCATTGGAAAGCAACTAAAAGGATACTTCGGTATGTCCAGGGTACAATTAAGTTAGGGATATATTATAGTTCAGGGGTAACTCCTTTATTGGTTAGTTTCACTGATTCAGATTGGGTTGGTTACCCTGATGATCGGAAGTCTACTACAGGTTATATTTTCATCCTTGGTTTAGAACCTCTAACTTGGTTCTGTAAGGATATTGCACTTTCTTCAACAGAAGTAGAGTACCGAGAAATGATAAATGCAAGTCAAGAAGACTTATGGCTTCGATATATCTTTTCAAAAATTTTATTCCAACAACAACATCCGAATAGCCTTTGGTGCGACAATCAAAGTTCCATCAAGCTTGACAAAAACCTAGTTCAACATCAGCGTAAAAAACACATTGATCTACACATGCACTTCATCAAAATCTCATTCATGATCGAGTTATTGAAGTGCTCTTTTTCCCTACAGAAGATCAATTTGTAGACATTTTCACAAAGTCTCTTACAAAAGCGAAGTTTTCTAAACTTCGATCTATTTTAGGAGTTTAGGAAGTTGTCATTAAGGGGGGATAGGATCTAATTCCTCCTTCGTTCTCCTATTGTGTCACTTTTGTGAATCCTTCAATCCTATCCCAAGTTGTTCTTAAGGGGGGATGTTAGGATATTTAGACACTTAAGAGTTAGTTGAGATCTACTTGGTCTAATGTATCGTTAGGTAAAAGTGTATTTATTAGTGTTTTCTTGTTGTATCGTATGGTAGTATCGTATGGTAGTATGTTTTCTTGTTGAGGTACTCTCCTTCAAATTATGGCTTATGTAGCTATAGTTTCACACTTCCTGCGGTTCCTTTCAAACTAGAGTTTTGAATTTTTTTGTAACCCTAGGAATGTGCCCTATTTTCACACTTGTTAGTCAAATATGGGAGATGGATCCATTTAGTTTCACAATGATCCCTGGCATGATGTTAGTGTTTTATAAAGGGATGGAATCAATTATGGAACACGCTCATCTAGGTAGGTCTAGTGGGGTTGAATCCACTCTTGTGGCCTAGTGATGACTTAAGATGTGATATTTTGTATCATGGTGGTTGAATTTGAGGCTTGTGACCTAGCTTAGCCTTTGGTTTCTATCTCAATTTGACGTTGGTCACCTTGCAAGGTATTTTGGTGATGTTTTGAATTTGTTGACTTATTTTATACTTAATGTAGCTCTGGAAATGTGTCCTCTTCATCCACTTTGTTGACAATGTATGGGGGATCGTCTCGGTTAGGTTCCTTATTTGAGGTTGAACTTGTGTATGTCTACATATGAGACACACAATTTTTTTTAAACGGTTTACTTAATAGATTGTAAAATAATCATTTTATCAAAAAAATATTTGTTAAGATGGATAAAACAAAATTGAGGGGTGCTTGGTGCATCAGGGGAATCCTCTTCGATCCAAAAGGAAAACAAATAATAGAGCTAACTTGGGATATTGGTACTTCATATAACAATGAGATTGATCAAGAAATCCTTAGATACTAATCTTAATATTTAAAAACCAATTTTAGCATTTAACTTGATTTAGAACAATTATTCATCATATTGAGGTGATTTGTAGAAAAATGATGATGTGCTTATTATCCAAAATCTCATAAAATGACGATTAATTTGAAGAATTATGAGATAACACAACAAAAAATAAAATAACTTGAGTTATACTGTATTGATGCCATAATTTACTTCATCTTCAAAAAGCTCCCTTCAACCAATAATACTGCTTCTCATAGTTTCAAATGTCAAATTACATTACAACATGGACTTACAAAGCCAATTTAAATGAATCTCTTCAATTTCACTGCTCAAACTCAAATATAGAGTTCACCTTTGAATTCCTTGCAAAATTCTAAGAAAAATGAGAATAAAGTCGACCATATGCTCAACTGACTCAATTTCATCCTCTATACATGCCAAACGATGCACTATGGTGATCATTAATGAAAATATGGACTAATACTTCTAAACACCACATCTTAGCACAAAAAATAGCATCCCCATTGAACTCCTCTCGAGAAAATGAGAAAAATGAGTATAAACATACCTATATGCAAACAAAATACATCATGGCACACAAATTGAGACACACCATAACTTGGCTCTTCTATTGGCATGCAAACCTATGCATATGTATTGTACCCTCTCTTAGGATACATGCACTCCTCCTTGGGATCTGTTCCTACCTTAGACTGTGTCCAGACCTTGGTACACGCTCCCATAAATAAGTCGCGGGCCCAACATCCATGTAAAAACTTAGGCAACTTAACTCTAAATTTGGCAGAATCCCCATAATATAAGGTGCCAATTGCGCATTGGTTAAATTGTTTGGAATATGTGGAGGAGGTTGCAGGTTCGATCCCCGTGAACCTCAATTTTGTTATAACATACGATATATATATATATATGGTTTAGAGTTATTATAACTTGTGGCATATGGTTTAACACCCCACGGATATAGCACATGGTTACATTGGAAACCATATGCACCAAAGGTCGAGCACTTAGCCCTCAGACCTTTTCCCAGCTAATATAACATTAAAACAACTTTAAATTCAAGTTGTGCCCAATATGGTTAAGTACTAATGTGATGGCATGATGGTAGGTTCGTTGGTGTAACATTATGAGAGGTCACAGGTTCGATCCTCCAGACTCATAACAAAATTTGAAATAATCCTATCCATAAATGGGCAATGGAAGGCTGACATGTGGTAGCCTCTCATTGGTCTTTCATTGCGACATGTAAACACACAATTGGTCCACCTATGCCATGCGTACGCCAAGTCACCTTGCCCAGTTAGATGTATATTGTGCCACGCAACACCTTGGGGTGTTTCCATGTCAAAATTGTATGGCCTGTACGATTGTGCCATGTGTCACCCTTGTAGTGACACGTGGCACCTTTGACCCCTTTTGACTTTTGACTGGTTTGATCGATCATAAATTTTTCATATGAACTATGTTTGAGTTGATTTTTTCATCGTTGGAAATCCATCATCGAGCTCTATACAATGATGTAGTTTTCAAGAGAATTTGAGAAGATCAAATTTTAATCTTTTTTGGATCCTCCTGCACCTCTATGAGCATTCCTAGATCCTCTTGGATCACACCTTCCCACTAAAAAAAAATTGGTCCACCAAAAGTATGAATATTTCAACAACTTAATGATGATAACCCTTACTCACTCTTCCACCTTACTGTAATGCTCTTATGTAGTAACTTAGTGATGATGAAGCTTCTTCACTCTTCCACCTTGCTGAAAATTTTGGGACTAAATCTTCATTTTGGATTTTGGATTATGGATACTAGATCATTGTACTTCTGTATTTTTCTCTGGAATATGGCTCTGACTGAGCTCTTTGGAAATTAGGACTAGTTCAAATCTAGTTCTAGTTTTGGATCATAGATTCATTCACAACAAAATCTGCTCACTAAATCTCTACAATATCTGAATCTCAATCATGTACTCAACATCCACTACCATCTCCTTCTCTATTGAAGATCGTCTATCTCAACCAATATGAAACCAAGTCAAATGTTGATCTATGAATTTCTCTTTCAGACTCTTTGTTCTTGTACTGTTGATGTATCTATAGGAGTCTCTAAATGAATTCCCTGTCAATTTCTTCTCTCCTACCTTAAAACAAATTCCAAGAATATTCTTTGTATACCTTTGTACTATCTGAATTGTTTCTACTCAAGGTATACATCTACATGAACATGACATAATATATTTTCATATGTCATAGAAAGAGTATACATATTTACAAGTATATACCTCTTATCTCTTTACAAAGAAGATTATTTCTCCTTTACCAGCTCTAGGAAGATTTACATTACTTCGATGCTCGTCCTACTTTCTAATCTACATGACCCAAATGCCTGCATCCTTATGTCCCTTCACGTATAGTACTTCAGAATAAGAATGTTAACTTAGACAATTCGATCCATATATAGTTCTTAACTGATGACAAGTCAATACAATTGTCTGCATTGTTGTTGAAAGTCTTAGAAATATTTATAAGATCCCTCTCACTTTAAATAGAAACCCTTTACAAGATTCCTCTCACTTTAAGTAATATATAAGGTGGATATATAGAAATCCTTTACAAAATTCCTCTCACTCTTACAATCTACCATGAGTGGCTTAAAATCCTTCTAATACAACAATAGAAATATAAGGTATCTACATATGCATATTAGCTTTCATTTTAAAAATATACATATTTAAAAATATCTCTTTTGATGGATGGTTTATTCATGGAATCATCATTCCCTTAGTACTGGAAGAAGTCTCACAACTTCCTATCTCTGACAATGCCTCTGATGTTGATGTTGAATCTAACATTGAATCTGACACAAAATTTGATGTTAAATCGAAGAAACCATTATACCATATTATAGGTATTCCCAGTAACATATATAACATCTTTATAGGTATTCCCAATAACCTATATAACCTCTCTTTGCGAACACCAACATTGTTGTTGTATCTTGAGTAGCTTCCCTTGTATACACGAGTACCTGGCCATGCTAGAATGCGACTACATATCATTCATCTTCAAAATATGCAACTGAGAGTAGGTTTTATTTAAAATATGGAACATATGACATATTTTTTATTCCCATAAATCCTCCCGACTCAAGATGGGATATTACTTATCCATACCCTCTTATTGCTTGTCTAGTGTTATTTCCAGATCCTACATAGCAATTTGTGTCGATCTCTGAGAAATTCAGGAATATTGATCTCATCCCAGTCATGTGGAGAGATGAGACATTGTCCAAAAACCATTCCTCAATGTCTTGATATGTCACTCTACTAATACCAACCATTAGGAAGTATTCTTTCTCAAATATTTCAACAAGACTATGAACTTCACCTAGTTCTGTTGCTTGTCTTCTTGCAAGTTCCTTTACATATTTCTGATTCTACTTTGGATATAAGTGCGAATAAAGTGTCCAACACTTCTCAATCTAATGTCCACTCTTACCATAATAAGAGTAGAGTGTCTCATTCCCATCTTGGAACCACGATCCCTTCTTGTCATTCCCCCTTTTCCTTTGCTTTGATAAATGAACTTTACCTTTAGCCTTCTTCTTGGATGGATTTTCTTGCATGATTGTCTTCTTTGAAATTTCTCCATATTATGGGTATTATTCCATAGGAAGCACATGGAAATGTAGACCATATATTCTTATCTATATTGCTAGTGGGAAATGTCTTCATACCCTCTTTAGAATGCACACCCTTTCCTAGGTATTTCTTACATAAGTTACATTTCCCTAGGATGGAAGGTAAGAATAATTGCTTATATGAAGGACCTATTCATCTAAATTTCTCCTTACTTTAGTCATCCTTGAGCATTATTCATATTGATGAGGAAAATAATAATACGAGGAATCATTTTTCTCGACCATGCCTTTTGAAGGAGTTAGTTTCTCTTTCATCTGAGACTTTACATCCTCTACTTGCCAATATTCATGGAATGATGTTGATGGTGCCAAAATCTAATCCTTGGTCAACAACTTCTTTTCCAACTCATGAAAAATACCTCGATGGAATTCCTCATTACATATCATTCGATCTTGCAGCTTCTACTTCTCCTCCTCAAGAGATTGTAGATGCATCCTTAATTTAGAATTCTCCTTCTAAATCTTTCGGTTAATGCTCTTTTGTAGCATTAAATTCATGAAAGATTTACTCATTTTTTCCTCTCAACAAGAGTCTTCAAAACCTTCACCAACTTAAGTCTTGGACCTCGTCACATCAACAAATTGCAAATGCACATCAAAACTAGCTCTGATACCAATTGATATGAAAATCCTTAGATACCAATCTTAATATTTAAAAACCCATTTTAGCATCTAACATGATTCAGAATAATTCTTGATCGTATTAAAATGATTTACATAAAAATGATGATGTGCTTATTATCCAAAATCTCATAAAATGATGATTAATTTGAAGAATTCTGAGATAACACAACAAAAAATAAAACAACTCAAGTTATACAATATTGATGTCATAATTTACTTCATCTTCAAAAAGTTCCCTTCAACCAATAATATTTCTCCTCATAATTTCAAATGTCAAATTACATTACAACATGGACTTACAAACTCAATTTCAATGAGTCTCTTCAACTCCATTGCTCAAACTCAAAATATAAATTTTACCATTGAATTCCTTGCGAAATTACAAGAAAAATGAATATAAATTCGCCAATATACTGAACTGGCTCAATTTCACCTTATTTACATGCCAAATGATGCACTATGGTGCTCATTAATGGAAATATGTACTAATACTTCTAAATAAAACATATTATCACAAAAATAACATCACCATTGAACTCCTCTCGAGAAAATAAGAAAATTGTGTATAAACATTCCTACATGAGGACAAAATACCTCATGGCATGCAAATCAAGACACACCATAACTTGGCTCTTCTCTTGGCATAAAAAGCTATGCATCCATACCATACCCTCTCTGAGTATCCATGCACTCCTCGGGATCTATGCCTACCTCAGAGTGTGTGCAATCCTTGGTCCACGTGCCCATAAATAGGTCGTAGGCCAAACCTCCAAACGAAAACTTGGACAACTTAACCCTAAACTTCGCAGAATCCCCAT
>JASDQU010296085.1:0-12084 GCA_032191745.1 Picea mariana | reverse complement strand
TCACCACCGCTAGATTTCAAGGATCCATGAGAGGCGATTAGGCCCTTGTCACGATACACTGGTGAGCGTTGACTACTTGCAATTTCATGCAACACTATGCATGGCTTTCACTTTCAAAAACACATGATCAACCCACTTTTATTTCTCTATGGATTCTTCCTTTATCTGCACAAATATTTTGCATGTCTTGGGAAGCCTTTACGTTCTGCCTTATCTTTACCATCTTCTCTTCCATTTCCCGGAGCAGATCTAGCCCAACTATTGCACGGTCTATTGGGTTATCCTAACTCACAGGCGTGTTGTGCCTTCTACCATACAGTGCTTCAAATGGACTCGTCTTTAAAGATGTTTGATATTCATTGTTGTAAGAAAACTCTACAAAATGTAAGTAGTCTTCCCATTTTGATGGTTTATCCATCACATACATCCTTAGCATATCTTCTATTATCTGATTTACCCTCTCGGTTTGTCCTTCTGATTCTGGGTGATATGTTGTGCTAAAGTTCAAACTTTTCCCAATTCCTTTGAATAATCCCTTCCAATAATTTGAAGTGAACTTGGGATCTATGTCAGACACAATTTCCTTAGGCGTACCATGCAATTTAGCAATTTCTCACATGTATATCTCAGCAATGTCGGTTTCCTTGTACATTGATTTCACTGAAACAAAATGGGCAACTTTAGTAAGCTTTTCCACCACCACCATAATAGAATCATGTTGCTCGGAAGTCATAGGAAACATAGTTACAAATCCATCATTATAACTTCCCACTTCCACTGAGGAATGGACAAAGGTTGTAGCAAACCAGCTGAATGTTTGTGCTCATCCTTGGCCTTATGACATTCAAGGCATCTAGAAATAAAATCAGCAACTTCCTTCTTCATACCTGGCCAATAGTATTGCTTCTTGATGGCGACAATTGTCTTCTAGTATCCTGGATGTCCTGCATAAGGAACCTTATGCATCTTTGAAAATATCAGTCTTTTCAACTCATAATCATTTGGAACATAGACTCTGCGTCTATACATGAGGATCCCATCCTCTCTTAGCTCATAACCTTCCAAATTTTGTTGCGACATACCTTGCTGCAAGTTCTCCTTTATGTCCACATAGTGCTTATATTATTTGGAAACTTCTAAAATTTTGTCACACAAATCCATCTAGTACATTCTAATGGTTGTAGTATGCATCTCATGCACTCTCCTATTGAGTGCATCAACCACCTTGTTCTCTTTACCTTTGATATGCTTAATATCAAAGTCATACTCGCTGAGGAATTCCAACCATCTAATTTGTCTAACATTTAAAGTTGTCTAACTAAATAAATATTTCATACCATAGTGTTTTGTCCTCAGCTCAAATATTTTACCCATGAGAGAGTGCCTCCACATCCTCAAGGAATGCATAGAGCCTTTTATATTATTTTAGCTTCCTTGATTTGTAACATATCACGTGCCCATTCTGACTAAGGAATCCCCAAGTCCTTCTTTGCAAGCATCCTTACATACAACAAAGTCTTAATTTGGATCAACAATCCTCAAAATTGGCACACTTGTCAACAAAAACTTCAAGTGCTAAAAACTTATTTCACAATCTGTAGACCATTCAAATCGCACACCCTTCTTTTGCAAGGAGGTAATTGGGTGCACAATTTTTCAGAAGCCTTAAATAAACCTTTTGTAGTGCCCTACTAGTCCCATAAAAGACATTACCTCTGCAAAATTTCTTGGTGTTGGCCATTCCTCAATGGTTTTTATCTTTGATAGGTCCACGACTATTCCTTCCTCTGAAATGATAAGACCCAAGTAATGAATCTGTCTCTGGTAAAGTGAACACTTGCTCAACTTTGCATAAAGGTGTTGCTCCCTCAATACCTGCAACACCATCTTCAAGTGTTTCTCATGCTCTTATTCAAACTTTGAGTAAATAAGCATGTCATCCAAAAATACAATGACAAACTTATCTAAATAATTTCTGAAAAATCCATTCATTAAATACATGAAGGAAGCTGGTGCATTTGACAACCAAAATGGCACCATTATAAACTTGTAATGACCATACCTTGTTATGAAGGCAATCTTGATGATATCTTCCTCTTTTATTCTCACTTGGTGATATCCAGATCTGAGATCAATCTTGGAAAATATCCTTACACCCCTTAGTTGATCAAACATATCATATATCCTTGGCAAAGGATACTTGTTCTTCATTGTTACCTTATTCAACTTCCTAAAGTCAATGCAGAGTCTCAGCGTACCATCCTTCTTGTTCAAAAATAAAACTGGTGCACCCCAATGCGACACACTTGGGCATATATACCCCTTCTTTAGAAGCTCTTCAAGTTTCATCTACAGCTCCTTCAATTCTGGTGTACTCATCCTATAAGGAGCCTTGGATACAAGAGCTTCTCCTGGCATCAAATTTATAGAGAAGTCTATATCTCTTTTCAGTGGAAAATCTGGTATTTCTTTAAAGACATCCTTGAATTCCTTTAGTATTTCACAATATTCAACGCTTGGCACTTTATCCATGGGTGCCTCCTCCATGTGCGCTGCAAATACTTGACATGCTTTCCTGTAACTTTTCTTCAATTGCAAGGATGGAATTTCTCTGATAGTCACAGCTCAAAATGCCTTGAGCCATTCTCAAATTTCCTTGCTCATCTAAGCAAGTAAATGCCTTATTATAATATTCTATAATAGCATGATGTCGGTCCAACCAATCCATGCCAATGAGGCAATAATACAAGCCCAAAGGTATAATATTCAAACCAGCTTTTGCATGTACTCCATTCATTTCCATTGGACATGCCTTGACCATCTCATTTTACTTTTTTCCCTTGTATCTAACTGAACCAACCAAGGCTTTCCAAGCTTGCTTCTCAAAAATTGGAATCTTTCCACCATTTTAGGATCTAGATAACTATGACTAGCTCCTGATTCAATTAAAATAACAATGGGTTGGTCATTATTCTTACCTTCTGCCTCGATCATCTGCAACTGAAACTCATCTTGCTTGTTGTCCAGGGCTATGCAAATTCTAGGTACACTTCCACCCATTTATTCAACTGTCACATATTTGTGTACATTGTGCATAGTCCTCACTTTTTCATCTCTTTGAACGCAATCTCTAAACATATGATTTATGTTGCAATCCCAACACTTCATTGGTTGTTTCCTAGACTTGGTTTCCATTGTCTCGGTCATTCTAGGCTCCTTGGAAATTGGCTATCCTTGCGTAATATTTCTAAAAAATGGTGGCTTAGTCCCCTTCTTCCTTTGTTCCACCTTGGTTTTCTTCTTGTCTTCCCAAGCCTTTTGGAAATTCAGTCTTCCTTTTTGTTGATCATAGAGACATTTAGCTCTCCTTAGTTTCTTCCAATGTCTTGGGATCATCATATTGTATCTTATAGCTAATAAATGATGGAAACCCACTCAGATACATTTGAATCTTCACATGTTCATCCTTGATAAAAGGAACATATTTTAGCTCTAAAAATCTCCTTTCGTACTCATCTATGGTCATGCTCCCAAGCTTGAGTTCAAAGAACTCCTTCATTTTCCTATCATAGTAGTGCTTGGTTAAATATTTCTTTTCAAAATATCACTTGAATTCCCTCCAAGTAATCTTATTCTCATCAATGTGTTGCACTTTCACATATTGATCCCACTGCATTGATGCTTTCCCATTGAGCTGATAAATGGCAATTTTCTCTCCTACCCGCGAGGATTAATTATGCATCTGGAAGTATTTCCCCATACCCAACAACCAAGTTTCTACATCCTCGTCCTTCTTATGCTCACCATCGAAAGAAAGAGACTTGATCTTATTCATTTCCCCTTGTAGCTCGTCCACCCTAGTCCTTGTCTTATGCTTTCTGATAGGAGATGTACTTGAACTACTACACACTTTCCCAACTGAATATATTGGAGAGTGATGGAGATGCTTTTCAGCACTTTTTTTTTTTCTTCCCTCATCATGAGATCTGTGTCTTCATGACCTACTTGTCTCTATCTCCTTCTCCATATTTTTCTCAATTATGTCAAAGATTTATAGCAACTTGATGTTGAAGCCTTCTTGCTCCTCCTTGGCTTTCATAAGCCTGTCGATATTAGCTTTATAACTTTGGATGTCCTTTTGCAAACTTTTTATGGACTCTACCAAGTTCATACTCTCTTCTAAGCCTTCCCTATGTCCATTGGATTTTGAACCTTCAACACCCATACCAGTGTACAACCTTTCCATTTCTTCATCCAGACTATAGGTTCTATGCACACGCTCCATGATTTTAATCTTTGCGTTGATCCTTCCCGAAACTAATCATTGTTAATTCTGCAAAAAGTGCAGTCAACAAGATTTGTTAGACTAATTAATGTGACAATTTTATGAAATATATGCACAATTTGTTAGAATCCTTTCTTTTCTTTTTCCTTTGGATGATTTTTAACATCCAAACTCTAGTGTGCACACCCACGTATCATTGTTTTTGTGCACATCACAACTCTATACCGCGCACCAATGGTTTTCCGCACAAAATAAACTCTTCATTGCGCAACACCAATACTTAACGTACATGTCTATTTCATGATGATCTCTAGCCCACACAAGTCCAGTGTTGAACCAATCACTCTGATACCAAAATGTGACATCCCCAGACTCCTAAGATGGGCCATGTTGTTGATTAAGGTTGGTTGTCATTGATGTCAACCCTTGAAGAAAGCCCCATAGCACAAAGGTTTGGGTAATGGACCCAATATTGTTTGATGTAAATATGACTCATTATTGTTTTGTCATGGTTGATAAGAAGTAAATATGGATGAACTCCAAAGTGGTCCCCTTATGGTGAAATCCCTCATGGGAAGACGCTTTGTGGAGTAACAGAACCCATGCTTAATTGTGGAATAATGAGATGAAGGAAAGTGAATTTGTTAGGGAAAATATCTTATATGGATAGTTCTTGTCATGTTGTTTCCATTGGTATGTGGAACGCCACATAATTCCTCACGGTTAGAGAGTTATGGCCATGAGAAGTTGGAGACCCTAGGTTTGGGTAATGGACCCAAGTTTGTTTGATGGGTAACAGTATGAGTTATGATATATTTTCAGATAATACTATTCTATATGGATAGTACATGTAATATCACCAAATTTATGCTCCTTAAAATGATGGAGAAACAAGAGATTTGGAATTAAAATAACTTTATGCTCTTTAAAATGATGAGGAAACAAGAATTAAAATGCTTTGTATACTCTTGCTTGCACCTATAAAAGAAAAGTACACTCCACAATACACTATGGTTAAGCATACTGTGACTAAGCTATGTTATATATAGAGAGAGGGGCCCAACTTTTATGTTTTATGCTTTTTTTCATGTTTAATAAAAAAATTATTTATTTATGTATGTTTTTTTATTTACCAACCCATTCATTAATTTTTGTAAATACCAACATTTAAATGGATCAAATTTGTAGTGAATCAAAAGATCAAAATATAAAATTAAAAAAACTAATGCAGAATAGAAATCTAAAAGCATACAATCTGGCATCATGTGTTTACATAGGACATTTCAAAGTTGTAACTTTTTTTCAACCAAAAAATTGCCCTTTATATTATAAATATAAATGAGTACACATTACAACATCATCATACTATGCAGACTCCACGAGTCACATCAGACTTCTAAAAATACTAGGACCATTATCAAAAAATACACTCCTATCATAACTCTACAACATAATAACTAGACGAGCGCCATCAAAAAGAGGAATTACAAGGCAAAAAATACCATCCACATATACCACCAATCACCAAAAGATAGCCAAATCTAAAAAGCCAAACTGAGTCAAAAAAGACTGATAGAGATGGAAGGCCCGTCTTCACCATCAACCCATCTGTTGAATTCAAGATTTCCTATAGGCTTGCTAAGGGCCAGTTTCGAGAGTACATTTGCCTCCATATTCAGCTCCCCATACACATGAGTGAAGTGTATCTCTCTGAACGCAGATTTCATCACTTTAATGTTATCCATCCAACCCATTAGAGAGGCCACATGTAGTTTACCTCTATCCTTTAGCCACTCAATGATGATCTTTGAGTCACCAATGACCTGTATCACCTCAAGATTTAACTACTGCACTAGATAAAGAGATTCCCAAGCACCTAACAATTATTCCCTCGTATTTGTCCCCTGGCCACAATTTAGGGTCCATTTAATAGTGAAAATATCACTGTGCTTAATTATACCTCCTGTCCCACACCTAAGAGAGTTGGAAAGGGTTGCCTCATCAAACCAACAAACAATTGATGTCAACAATTGAGGTGGATGGATGAGACACACTTTAACACTTTTAACCACCATCCCCATGCTTAGCCTTGAATTAACTTTTGATGTCACAAAAAAAATAGAGGCTTTGAACCCTTCAAAAATGACCTTGTTCCTCTCCAACCACAAGAACCAACAAATATAAGGAGGGAGAGTGATTGAGGCATCTTCCTTCTCAAACCAACTCTCAAAGCAGGAACTGAACAAAGCTCCTTCCCAAAGAGTCCACAAATTTAATGTTGTATAAAAATTACTCCAAACCTCCCGGCAAAAGCTGCAAGAAACAAAGAGATAGAACATTAATTCCTCTTCTTTAAGACATAATACACAAATATTTGGCCCCTGCCAACCCTTCCTTTGAAAATTATCACAAGTGAGAATTATATTCTCCAAAGATAACCAAATGAAAAGCTTGATCTTTGGGATAAGATCCCATTTCCAAATGAGTCTTCGCCAACCTTCAATAGGAGTTGGCCAGTAATTTTGTGCACGTGTCAGGTTTATGTTTTTAGCAGTAATAATACTCGAGCAGTCACCTCCCACCCGTAATAGCTCATCATTAAAGTGATTTAACTGAATCCCCGCACACAACAGAGCTTTCCAATAAGCCTCCCACTCTTCTACATTATTCCTGACCAAGCCTAGATCTTCACTCGACTTCCAATATGACGATGGGATACCCACCCTGCTAACTCCTCTAGCTTGATAAAGATATAACACAGAGCTCCTTCTAAGATTGTCTCGCAACTGATAGGATAAGAATGATGAATTCCCCAAACCCACAATGCAATCTAAACCAACTTGAACATTGTGACTAGAACTTGGTCTCCATCCAATCCACTGTGTTAACAGGTGAAGAGTTTTTAACAGGATTTTCCAGGTTTGCGAGGTCGACAACAGATAAGGTGATATCGACCGCAACCAAGTAATTAAGGAAAAATGAGGAAAATACTTGTCTTTTATAACTTTAATCCAAATACCCTCCTTTGTTAAAACACACAACAAATAATTTGCGCCCAGAGCCTTATTAAAAAGGAAAATGTTGTGAATTCCCCAACCTCCCAAAATCTTTGCCCTTGCTAAAAGCTCCCAACTACACAGGTGGATGTGCTTCCTCCCCTCAACACCCAACCACAGAAAGTTAAACATCGTGCTATGGATTTTGTGCAGAATGGAAGTTGGAATGGCTGCCAGTGCCATCCAGTACATGGCCTGACCCTCAAGCACAGATTTTACAAGAGTGAAATGTCCCCCCAAGGACAACCACCTATTGCACCACCATCCGATATTTTCTTCAAATTTTGAAAGTAGCCATCGTCAATCCTCCGATTTACGTGTCTGCCTTTAAATAATAACCAAGATACCAGAATCCTTTTTCCAATTCCTAAAATCCATGTGGAAAAAGAGACTTTAAACTATCCAGAGAATCTCCAGAGAATCTTCAGAGATCCCTGAGTGATTAAATATTGACTTTGACCAATTAATACACAGTCCAGAGGCTCTGCAGAAAGTTGTTAAAATTCTTTTTATCTCAAACCACTCTTCCACCGATGCCTTCGACAAAATTAAAACATCATCTACAAAAAACAAATGCAAAATATTTAAAATTCTTGAAACCTTGACCCCAGAGAGCTTCCCTTCACCCATTCTTTTTTTCAACAGTAAACTCAAACCTTCCATGAAGAGTATAAATAACAATGGTGATTGCGGGCAACCCTGGCGCAATCCTCTTCTACTTTTGAACATATAAGAAGTCTCCCCATTTATCAAAACCGCGTAATTTGCAGTGGTCACACACCCTAAGATCCAATTCGTGAAGCATAAGTTAAAACCCGATTGGATAAGGATCAAGCATAAGAAGTCTCAGTTTATACAGTCATAGGATTTCTTAAGGTATAATTTTAGAATCAAGGCTTTGGATTTCTTGATATTTATACTATGGAGACACTCTTGAGCTATACCAATTGCATCCAAGATCTGCCTCCCTTTGAGGAAACCTAATTGTTCTTCCAACAGTGATCGTGAGAGTACATGCTTGATCCTATTGGCAATTACCTTTCTAATCAACTTGTAGCAAAGGTTACACAGGGAAATCAGTCTATAATCCCCAAAGCAACGAGGATTATTTACCTTTGAATTCAATGTTAAGAAGGTATCATTTAATGAGTTATTTACTGAAACCCTAAGCCTGGAATCCTCCACCAGATCAAGCAAGTCATCTCCCATTAGATTGTAGAAATGAAGGAAAAACTCCACAGTCCACCCATCGGGCCCCGGGCTCTTATCTCTAGCAAAAGAATTCAGAACCTCCCACAGTTCCAATTTTGTACACAGTCTATCAAGGAGTGCCATTTACTCATTGTGAACCAAAGGGGAAAAAAGTCCAATTGTATTTACCTTATCTACAATATGATCTTGGTCCCCCTTTTCATAAAAGGATTTGAAAAAATTTACCACTTCAAATTTAACGGCTTCCACTCCATTGTGTAACTATCCTTGATCATCACAAATCTCCCAGATTTGACTTTGCTAGTTATAGGAGGAACAAAAATCAAATCTCCCAGATTTGATTTTTGTTCCTCCTATAACTGGCAAAGTTATGAAAAAATTTAGTATTTTTGTCCCCACACTTTAACCACACAGCTCTGCTTCTGAGTCTCCATAATTCTTCTTCTTCTCTAAGAATTTTGTCCCGCCCCATCTCCAACTGCTTGATTTTTATCTCCCTTTCAATAGTACGTGGCTCCCGAGCCTCCTGCATGTGATAACCAGTCAACAAACTTTCCAGATAGGTTAAATTTTCTTTCTGTAATCTTAAATGCTCTTTTGACCAAGATTTCAAATTAATCTTTAGTGATTTCATCGTATTTACAAATCTTTGTTGGGCATCCCTTTCAATCAAATAATTCGGATCCTTCCAAACCTTTGTAACAATATCTGTGACCTCTGGTTCAGATAACCAATGGGCATTGAACTTGAACAGATATGCCTTCGAGCTTGAATTCATGTCAATCCTTAAGAGAACAGGGGCATGATCTGAAAAGTATGGGTATTCAACCCAATATTTATACCTGCCCATGCCCACAATAAAATCTTCGTCCACTAATACTCGATCCAGTCTTTTGGAAATACTAGCAGCACCCCTATGACCATTTCTCCAGGTTGGCACCAAAGCATCCGAAACAATGTCTATTAAGCCTACCTTACAAAACAGTTCACTGAAGAACATTGAGAGCGAATCCAAATGAGTGGCCACTCCCCAACACTCCCCAGCTTCACACGTTAGGTTTAAATCCCCTGTGAGGATTAGATTTCTGCTTTTGAGTAAACCACTAGCTGCCAACTTATCCCAAAAAGCTTTCCTTTCCGAACAGGAACCATATACATTTAGCAAAGAGACTGATTGATTTAGTTCCAAGAACATTCCTATAAGAAGGATGCCATTGCAACATAGAAAAGGGTCAATGTCAAAAATATTTGGATCCCATGAAACAAGTAGCCCACCCGAAGTACCAACCACACTGACAACACAAGTTAACCAAATAGGATGCAGAGTGAGAATTAGCGCACGTGATTTATGTTCCTCCACCATAGTTTCTTGTAGAAAAATAATATCAGGTCGAGTCCTCCAAAGTAATCTTCGAAGGGAGGTTGATTTCAGGGTCCCCCCCACCCCTCTAATTTTTAAGGAGAGAAAAATCATGACTTCGCTCTTGCTAGGGCTTTCAGGCCTCTAAGCACCCCTGTTTTAGAAATTACCGGCTGGTGTGTCCCCTCAGTAATAAGTCTCGAAGTCTCCTTCTTCTTCCTCGCACTCATAGTCTTAATAGGAGAGGTTTCCAAACCCAATACCTTAGACCATGTGTATTCTTTTCCAGAGGCCCTCACTAATGATCCCGAGGACCCCACTCCCCTGTCAAGTTCTGGTTTGTGATAAACCGATCTCCCCTTGTAAGTGGTAAGAGTAATGGGTGACTGCACCTCTTTGATAGAAGGGACAAGGGATTAAAGCACAGTCCCCAAATTGATATCTCCCAAATCATATTCCATGCAACCCGAAAGGTTGTATTCCCCAACTGCACTGGATGATCTGTGAAAGTCCCTTCCTGGAGAGGTTGATGAATCTCGATCAATCCTCTCAAGAGAGGAAACATAGTGTAATCCATCCGAGGGATAGTTAAGGATCGATTTGTGAGAAATGGACACCGCCCTAGAAAGACCAATCCCACCTGAACCAAAAGTTGGTGAATCTGAAGGATTAGTTTCCAAAAGATCCAATGACTTCTCAAATGGGCCAGACTTGGCCTGTGGGACCAAAGGATCTTTTCACAGACCAAAGAAACTAGAATCATCCAGAATGTTTCTTTCCCAAGTAGTTAAAGAATGAAAAAGCACAAGACAAACAGATTTTAACTTACCAATTATGGTCGCAACAATCTTCAACACTGAAGAATCCTCAAAATCATAGCCACGCGGGGGTTGAATCGATTCGATTCAACATCAGGTGAATCAAATCATGTTGACCTATCCAGTAATGTACCTTCTGAGACCTCCTCTTCTTGAAGTCCCATGCAATCCCTCCACAGATGTTCCATTTTTTGACACCTTGAGCATCTGAACAGGATGCCTAAGTAATGCATAGTTTGGGATATGTGATGTTCGTGCCAAACTATCTCCAAAGAATCTAATAAGTCGAAATGTATGTCAATTTCCACAAGGATTCTACAAACCCTCTTATCAATGGCCTAAAGAGCTCCAAGGTCTACACTGATAAACTTCTCAAGAGTATTTCCAATTGCTTCTAAAGCCTTGACGTGCCAGAAATGTAATGGCAGTCCCAGCAGCAACACCCAGAAGTGTCTAAATCTGAAATAATCAAGTGCAGGGTCAAAGCTCACCCGCCACCTTTTAATCATCAAACTTCCACGCGAGGTCAAAGCTCACCCACCACCTTTTAATCATCAAACATCCACCGTCGAAAGTCAAAAATTTACCCTGGATCAATTTGGTATCCTCTACCCGTTTGAAATGGAATCCAAAACACCCTTTCGTAAAGTAAAATACATTCGGCTTATAGCCCAACAATGGACTCCATTGATCACTTACTTGATCCTCTAGTGACATTTTACACATGTTCTTATAGGAGAACCTCCCCACCAGGGCAGAAAGCACAAGGCTAATCATATCCTCTAGCCCGACGTCTTCACCCAACATAAGCTTTCGCTTGGAGCAATTTGGTACCCAGTGTTTAAATAGACGCGACCCTTGGCTCTTCTTCATGCATGTAAATCTACCTTTTGGGCCTTCCCCGGAACTCCATCCCAGGCCACTCGACTTCGTTCCTGTGCCTTCCCTATGATCCACAGAGCCCTTCACAACAAAATTCAAAAGAGAACTAGAGCCTAGACCACATGTAACTTTGACCGGAGAAGAACAGGAATGAAACTGACATTCTACCGCATGAGCCTTAGCAAGTTGGGCCTTAATCGCTTCCCTAAGCGCATTAAAGTTCCCATTAAAACTTGTCAAGTCTGCAGTAGAGAATAGTCTCTCTTGCCTCCTAATGGCCTCATCCTCCTCTCCCATAAGGGCATTGACATCATCATCCATCGGGATCTCCTCCAGTGGAGTGTGAGTCATACTCCCTGGCCCATCATAACAAGCCAAAACCGTTGATGACTCTTACAAGGTACTAACTACCTTAAAGTATCATTAACTGTATGTGAAATACGAGGGGGAAGAAACCCCACTAACACAATA
>JASDQU010296082.1:1863-12275 GCA_032191745.1 Picea mariana | reverse complement strand
AACTGAAAAAGACTGCCTATCATTTCGAAGAATAAGAGGTTTTCTCCCTTTATGGGTTTCCTCGTGAAAATCTGTCTCTGTGTGTACTTTATGTGTGACTAATGGTCTTTACTTTTACCGTCCATATGCTGTATGTTGTTGATGATCACTTGAAGGAAGATTAATAATTTTTAAAAGGTATAAAATTGTTTAAGCTCATAAACAACTGATTCACCCCCCCCCTCTCAGTTGTTTTAGTATTTCCAACATGTTCACTTGTGTTTCTTCATCAAGAGTATAGTCAATGTCAAAGTCCCCTATTCTTTCTTCGATTTGCTCCTTTTCTTTGAAGATCTCTGATAACCTAACATGTCGGTGGTCAGTCAAGGTATCTTTCATCTGTAGCAATATCTTTTCTGATTCTCCTTCAGGGTTTGCTTGCTCCATATTCAGCTTCTCAAGCTTAGCAATCATTCTAGGGAAATCCAATACTTCATGGTCCATAGCCTTACAACAGAGGAAACTAGGTCTTCTCCTAGGGCATTCCTTAGCAAGATGTCCCGGTCTTCTGCAACTATAATAGAGGGTTAATCCTCTTTTTCGTTTAGATGTTCCCCAACTCCTTCTGTACTGTGCACCAGGATCATGGTGACTAGCCTGCAAAAAACTCTTTCTAGGATCTTCCATCCACTTGTTAGTCCAAACATTCTTTTGATGCATAGGTATAACATATCTATCACTATTCTTATAAGATCTATTCATATCAAACTTTCTTTCATCTATTAATGACCTAGTTTTGAAGCTAGGACAAAATCTATCAAACATACCTAGATCCATGCTTTAGAAGCAAAATATTTCACTTATCTTACTTTTATAGAGCACAAAGCTTTCAAATCTATTTTTTTTTAACTATTCTTACCGTTATCAGGGCACAGAGCCTACAGATCTTACCTCTTTTCTGTGGATCTGATCTTTTTCTTCATAGATATGACTTCTTTTCCTACAGATCTAACCTTTTCCCTTCAGATCTGACCTCTTTTCTTCAGATTTGACCTTTTCCCTTCAAATCTGACCTCTTTTTCTTGGCACAAAGCTTCACAAGTCAAACAAAATACTGCACATTAGGGCAACAGATCTACGCACGGATCTTATTTCGGACAAATCTTTTTCTTCTTTAGTTCCCAGCAATCACAGTTGTAGGTCTTGGCAACATAATCTTTGTTGGCAGAGGGGCAGACCCAGGGTTCAACGCTTAAGAGCACAACAAGAAAACCCTAACTACCGACCCTTTTGGCAACACCTGCGAAGCAGATGAAGTCTCACCCGAGCTCGAAGCAGGGGTGTTTGTAGGACTCAGATGTCTGCAACCTTAGTTGGGACACTGATCTATGATTATCTTGCTTACAGTGCACTTAGCATTAGTTATTCCTTAACATACATTCATTAATACACTTCACCGAAAGCACAGAACATCACAGTGAATACTTATACTAAGGATGATTCATTACTCAGCCACGGAAATATAGGTTAGATTCAACAGATCAAGCACTAAGCATATTATATATCAAATCTAACGTTCATTCATATATCATCAGCACAGAGCATAACTAGATCTACTTAATCACATCAATCACTTATCCAAGAAAGAGATAAACACATTAGAGAGAAACACAAATCACTATACACACATTATCGTGGTTCACCCCCACCCTGGGGCTGCGTCCACAAATTATTCTTTATATTATCTTGGTCAAGTAGTTACAACACAGAGCTTCAATGACCCTTACTTCGCATAGGACAGAAGATTTGCGCATCTCGCTAGATCCTTCTTCCTTTCTCTTCAGCACAAGACTACAACAAACTGCACTTAGCTTTCCGATCTCATGCACAGAGCACTCTAAGATACATATGATCACACAGATCCAGTTACTAGCACTAATCTCTTAGTTATACATTACATAGATGTACTACATTACTATTACTACTATCTTCCTCTTCTTCTCCTCTATTTATATTGCCTATTTATAGGCTACAAAATGGGCCTAAATGTGGGTAAACCCATGGGACGAAATCCCTTTCCCATTACATCAACCCAAAACCCTAAAATGGACCCAAAAATAGGTCTTGTTTCCTTACTTTCCGCTTTGCGTTGCACTCCTTCCTTGGCAAGTTGTCGCAGTCCCAAAAGTGGTCAATTATAACCAAGTATTCTTCAAAACTTGGTCAAGGGACAAAAGACACCCAAAACATTTTAGGGTTTATACCCATAACATTTATGCCACAACCTCATTGAATGAGTACATGGTCTATGTCGCCATGATGCTATGTAGAAATTTTCAGGAAGAAAATTCCTACCCATTTCCCTCCAGAATGGGTACCCCTTTTACATGAAGCAGTCAAAGGCTATAGCTTCAATTGGAACAAAATTATATCAGATAACCTATCTAAGGAGGTTATGGAGTATCAAACCATGAGATCCAGTGGCCGACCATCAACCATTTACATGTCGACATATATCATGGACGCTATATGTTTCACGACTCCTTTCCCTTTGATGAATTGGAGTTGGAACCCAACCTGCATTGAACCTATTCATGAATATCATTCTAAGTTGTGGGAAGAAAATGATAAGGATTATTTTTACAAAGTTTGTCATTTCGTGGTGATATCGGTGCATCAGATGATGTATGGCTATGCACCCCCCTGTATTTCAGAGTCGGTCATAGGAAACCTCAAGGCAGTTGTCGATTGGTTTATTGAGGAGAATTTCTCATATATCAGGGTTTCGAATGTTCTATCCCTCCTCATACACTTCTGAAATTCCTCCCTGACGGACTGGTGTGTAGGGAGGTATCTCATCAGATAATAAAAGATGGTATTGGGATAGAATTGAAGACAACTCAAAATAAGTTTTGGCCAGTATCTCCCATACAGATTGGAAGGTTTTCACTACTCAACCTGGGTCATTCCAAGGTTGAAGCTACAGCTCTAGAGGAGGTCAAGTTGGTGGATCTTGAACTTAGGAAACACGACCCTTATCAAATAGTGGGAATCCACATGGCTCACTGTGGCATGGAAGTGTTTGAACATGAGGAATCCCCTTGCGATGACATTTTCAAAGGGGTCAAAACCTATGAGGAGGTGTTAGACAGGGTATATACATTACCATCCGACTTGCAAACCATTATTCTAACCTTCCAGAGACACAGACGAAGTGGTTTTCCCAAGGTATTGTAGGGAAAAGAAACAATACCTCCTATAGAACAAGAAAACATTCCCCCAGGCTTCAGACAGAAAGCGTAGGATAAGGCAGGCACTGAGGAAAATCCATAGGAGGCTGAAGGATCTTCACAAAACAAGGAAGTTCTACAGATAGAGAATCTAGGAGAAGAAACAAAAAGAAGGTCTAGGACACCTCCTGAGTCTAGTCAATCTACCCCCCCTTCATCATCTACTATTCATGTTGATACCCCCAAGACAACAGGGGAAATGAAATCCACAAAGTTGGGTAATCCCATCACTTCCTTGACCCCTTTACAGTCTACTTTTCGGCTCCCTCAGATAGGAGTCATATATGCTAGTGACCTCGACCCTATCTCGAGAGAAGAAATACCTCCCTTTGATTACTTCTTCAGTAAAAATAGGAAGGTTGTATTAAAGCAGGAGATGTATATGAGAGAAGGTGGTATGGTAAAGAAACACAGGGTGTTGGTAGATGGGAAAAACTTGGAAGAGGGACATTTCACTACAAAGGTAGAGGGATCCATGGGAGCTCTGGAAACATCAAATCTATTCACCGTTGACAATATGAGAACAAGGTTAAAATAGAGTAACCACAGGATAGTCCAGTTGCAAAACCAACTAAAAGATACTGAGAAAAATATCAAAGAAGAAATAAATAAAGGTCTACAGTAGGCCAAAGATTCCAACAAGCAAGAAATTCAATCACTTAAGTCAATTCTAGATTATATGAATAAGAAGATGCAGACTATCCAAATACATGTTATTCAACAAGAAGAATCAGTAAGACAACTACATGTTAAAGTGAATTCAATGAAAGGCCAGGTTATAGATTTGAAAGTTTTTCAGGACCAGCCATTGGAAGTACATACAAAGATAGAAGCCGAGAAACAAAGAGTAATCTCCCAAGTAGAGATTATTCAAAATCATTTTCAAGAAGTAAGAACTGCTCTTGATAATATTATTTTTAAAGAAAAAGAAGCTAAATCAACAAGGGCCACTTTCCAAAAGGCATTTGTATGTTCAGAAAACAAAGAAGTATCGAAAATTCCAAATATTTCTATCACAGAGCAGATCAGAGGCAATATCATGCTCAAAGTGTGGGAAACCAACATAGCAAAAAACAAGAAAATAGATAAAGAAATAAAAGAAGATTCCGAAGAAATATTTGATTTGTTGGACAAGGGATCATTAGGTATTGGAAGAGACATTTGCACTGGGCAATTAGGACAGCTAAACATTATAAGACACCAATTGAATTTCAAAGAGGGTTTGAATGAAATTCAGATGGAAATTTCATGGTTAAAGGAAATGGATGTTACCCTAATAGACAGGTGGCTGGCGAAGCCAAACTTAAAAGTTCAATCAATTAAGTTTGTTGGTAAGGGGATTGAAAACTGGCTTCCAAAAATTCAGAGAAAATTTTATCTATTTGAAGAAAAGGATTTTCGAGAGCCTCCTAGAAATTTTGTACATTTTCTTGAAAAATGTATTGAATGTATCGGGTTGAAAGAAGGAGACACTTCAATAAAACAATGAAGTATTATTTTGAAAACTTATATTATACAACAATAGAAGAATAAAAGATAATCATGCAAACATTTGAGGTTTTCATTTTTGTAACTGCTTTCCCCTAGGAGTTAGGAAATCACCAACCATCAACATAGGGGTGATCTGGTATAAGTATAATTTTAGGAGACTGAAAAGAGGATTTTTCTAGGTGCATTGTAAGTAAGAATTTGAAGATATTTTTGAATTAATACAAATACAGATTGAAGATTCTAGATCTGGTCAAGTTTGAGTTATGTGGTTCTCTGTTGTTTCATATTTTTCATATATCTCTTTGATGAACGCTTAACTACAATTTAGTACAACCTCTACTATGGTGATTAATTATTCTTGCAATTTAATCATTTACGACTTTTCCTCTGTATCGGCTATCAGTAGATACAAGACCTGTAAATGTTTTAGATTTCAATATCATATGCTTCATTAAGATATTTTTCTAACTATTTTCTTCTTCTGTCACAAAGTGAGATTCCTCTTTAATTGATGCCTCACCTTGTTCGGCAGCTTTATGGTTTCTTTTCATTTCATGCATATTCCCTTTTCAAAATTTAACTTAGATACCATAAATGGCCTTTAGTTTCGTCATATTATTAGTTCAAATTTTTTGAGTTCTTCTTATATGTTTTGAAGTAGAAATAGAGAACCCTTAAAAGAAAACACGAGAATTTATCCTTTCAGTCTTTATCCCTCATGATTGTTCCAATTACAAGACAACCCAATATCGAGCCTGGATTATCAGATCAAACGAGAATTTCCTTAATTTTGTTTAACACCATCTTACTGACAACAAATAACCAAGTTGAGTTAGAACGTTCATGGGCTGTAATTGAAAGAGATATCAGTATCCAAGAAAACTGGGAAGCTAGACAGAGACAATTAAGAAACCTTCCATAGCCCTTTTTTGTATAACTGATTTTCCTATCCTTATCTTTCTCTATCTTTTCGAATGCCTTGACGATATAATTTAGAGCCTTAAAGTATAAACTCAGGAAAAACATATTTTTGGTGCCGTTGTCGGGAACCGAAGAAACAAAGCTTTTTCCTAGGAAGAACGACATCAACACTTTCTCTCTTTGATAGTGAACAAAGATTGAAAACCTTATAATACTACCTTCATATTTCACTTGGTGACTCCACGATAAATAAACTAGCTTTTAACTGAAAGAATACCAGGAAAAACCCAGACGACAAACAGGGTTCGCTTGTTCCCGATCCAGAACTTTTTTTTAAATCAAGAGGATATCTTAAACAAAATCTATCACCAAGAAATAAGTTTTATCAACCTAAAATTACAAATTCAAACACTAGAGGTCTTTTTGAAGGATCGAATACCCCACCTCCTTGTGGGGGATTACCTACCAATAAGATTGCAACCCTTGATCCTAGTTTGGTCTCGCCTTCTTTTAAAACTGATATTTTCCCAACCATTTCTTTTACCAATAGAGGTAAAATATCTGCATCACTTCCCACTTCGATTGACACTTATTCACTTCACGAATTTCATTTTCCCATCTCTCAGAATTCCTACGATCATCCTATTTTCCTCGAGACGACTCCTTTATGTTCACCCTGTGAGTCTAAAGAAACTAGTCCACTTTTCCCTAGTTCCCTTTCCTCAAGTTTCCTGTCCCTTGATAACCAATTTCCTGAAACCCTTCCTCATAATCTCCAAGACACAACCTCCAAATCATCGATGGTTGTGGTTGGAGGAGGTGTTGTTGGAGGTGGGATTGAAGGAGGAGGAGCAGTTGGCCAAGTACCACCCCCTCAAATATTTGCAAAGGTGGTTTCTAGATATTCTCCTTTGGTCCTCCCAGTCCCCCTCCATGACTTACCTGAAAGCTACATGAAGAATCTTCCGAAATTCAGAGGAGAGGGTGATTTGACTATAGCCGAACACATCAATTTCTTTGAACAATTCGTCGATATCCTTGGACTCAAACATGAAGATGTCTACTCCAGAATCTTGGTTCAGACTTTTGAAGGTCAGATAAGAACCTGGTTTCGAGGTCTAGTAGCAGGTTCCATACTGTCATATGGGGAACTCAAAAATGATTTTATTAGATAGTGGGGTGAAAGGAAAGACCATCTCTATTATCTAACTAAAATTGGGGCTCTAAGAAAGAAACATTCTGAATCAGTCCTCGAGTTCACCCAGAGGTTCAATAAATTATATAATAAGATTCCAGCCAAGGTCAAACCCTCCCAACCCACAACCTTCATTGGATATTTCGACCCTGATTTCACCCTGTTATTGAGGGATAGGAGATCAATAGACCTCACCAAGATGCAAGACGATGCCTTAGAAATTGAGTCAAACATGATGGCATCGGGAAAGTTGAAAACCAAATTTGAAATTGGAAACAAAGAAACCAGAAGATATAGAGATCAAGGGGGACCGTCTATATCAAGAAGATCTTCGGAAGACAAAATGGATGACATGGAGAGAATAATCAAGGAGTTGTCAAATAAGATCTCAAGAATGGAACTAGATCAAGTGAAGAATGAGCATTTTCCCAAAAAGGATTTTAGAAGGAATCCTAAGCCTCAAAATCCACCAAGACAGATTAAGAATGAGGATCAAAAAATCCAAACCCCCTTTAAAAGAGAAAACTTTATAGGAGGAGAAGATGTGGATGATTTTGAATAACTAGAAGAAGACATTAATAATCTTGGAAATGACTGCCTACAACCTTTTTTAACAAGGCGAGATTATGAAAGATCCACAACTAAAAGAGATAGATCCGAAAATAACAAAAACAATGGTATTATTGAAGATTCAACCTATCAGGGAATTGCAGACGATATAATGGCTGAACTCCACCAAAAGTACAATCTAAGGCCTAGAAACAAGATCCTCGCAACTCCCCCAGTGAAAAAGATTTTTTCGAGTAGTGAAACAGATGAGTCATTTAAAAAAAACGCTGAAAAACAGATTATAAGAACTAAGACAGATGACACACAACCTACCAAGACAAAGTCAGCAAAAACATCAGTCGTCAATGCACAGAAAACGAAGGTCCCTCTAATTGAAACTAAAACCTCACAACAAAGGAAAAATGAAAAGAAGGGGTTAGAAACCCAAACCATAGAGATCGACAAAACGATAGGAAGTTTTAATCTAGAAAATGAAACTAATAAAATCAAAATCCCTATACCTCTTGTCGAACTGACAAAAAATCCAATTTACAGGAAACAAATCACCAAATTAATAAGTTTTTCAAAAAATGAAAGTCAGGTCGATGCTATAAATTTAGAAGATGACAAGCCTAACATAATTTTTGGCCCACATTTTGAAGGTGCCAAAGACATCATTGCCCCTTTCTATATCACTCTGACTATGCATGATCACCTTCTCCATAATTGCATGTTAGATTATGGAGCCTCTCACAATGTAATGCCTAAAGCCATTATGAATAGACTTGGTCTTGAAATCACCAGGCCTTATGGAGATTTATATTCATTCGATTCAAGAAAAGTTAGGTGTATAGGCATGATAAAAGATTTAGTCATTAATCTTGCACAGATTCATGCGAAAGGCATTCTAATGGATGTGGTCATCATTGATATACCCCCGAAGTACGATATGCTCTTATCTAAGTCTTGGGGTACTAAACTTGGAGGATCCCTCCAACTCGACATGACATATGCCACGATCCCGGTCTTTGGAAGATAGTTCACACGTTTGTATATAGAAACCAGGTTAGCATTCATGGTAAGTGACCCACATAACCAAAGAAACTACCCTGTTTATATTGCTAATAAAGATCTAGGCAATTTTATTTTATCTATTGATGACGATATTGATGTATGTATAGAGGAAATTTGTACAGAAAATAAAAAAGAAAAAGAGAAAATAAAACAGGATGTATATAGCACTGGTGTTTGGAAGATGTTTTTTGATGGTGCTCATCTTATTTTGGGGCTAGAGATGGGGTTCTTTTTGTGGCACCTGGAGACAAATTTGTTATCCCTTTCTCTTATAGATTACAGTGGAACATTGACCACACTAAAAATGTATGCGACTATGAATCCCTAGTGTTAGGATTGGAAGATGCCAGGAGAATGAAAATTAAAAACTTGGAAGTTATTGGCGATGCAGAGTTAATCATAAAACAAGTAAATCGTCAATACTAGGCCAAACATCTTAGGTTAAGGTATTATCGGAACTGTTTTTGGGATCTGATCAAAAAAAAAATATCCTCTGTTAATGTTCATTATATTCCAAGAGCAGAAAATCAATAGGTGGATGCATTAGCCAAAGCATCTTCGACGTTCACAACTCCCACTTCTCTTAAATTAACATACCATATACTAATGAGACATAGGCCTTCCATACTGAATAACATACAACATTGGAAGGTTTTTGAGGATGATGAAAAACTCCATAAATTTTTAGAGATAGTAGATGACTTTGCCAAAACGCATGCCGACCAAGAAAACCAAAATGACCCTATTTGGATCATGAAGGAAGGAGAAGACCCCCAAGAGTTTAAATCTAAAATCGCTAACCATCGGATGCTTTTTTTAAAAAATAATCAAATACCTAAGGGTTTGATCCCCTTATAAATGTTATTTAATCATGATGACATCCCGTTGAAGTCTACCTTATAGCCCGTTGACGGGCGAAATTGACCGTCCGTTAACTAGAAGATCGAGTTCGGTCCGGGGTTGTTTAAATAACCCAAGTTGTTTGGTGTAACTCGTTCTGATGGGTTTAATGGCTCCGTTAGCCAATCTAATAATACTAAAAGAAACGAATAAAAGAGAGAAATAACTAACTAATTACTAAACACTATATATATATGTACATATGTTCTAATGTAACTGTAGTAGTTGTATTTAAGCAGAAGGTATACAAGTCTCGTTTATTTACATGATTTACAGGCTGCAAGTTTTAATAAAAAATTATGAAAATCGATGTGAAAAATGATTGCTTCTAGGAAGCAGATAAAGAAAGCACATAAAAATATTTATTGTTTTTCTTTTATAAATTTAAAGAATCTTTCAAAAAAAAGTTAATGAAACATGAACATGTGGATAGTCAAAGCTGAACCATACATTCTAGTTTCAATGATATGTAATGACAGAAAAATACAAAGAAGCTATCCTGTCAGTGAATTAGTGAGGTGTATCCAAGCATCTGCATGAGTGGTGAACATCCAACTACCATGTCCAAGAGAAAAATATACAATGAACCTTATGACTATTCTAAATAAATTCAAAACATGTATTGGTAGCTTAGGTTTTAATGACAGAAAAGGAAAAAAAAACATAAACCTGTGATCTCATAATTATACATGACTACAACAAGATAAATCTAGAAGCAATCTATTCATTTTATCATTCAATTTAAAACTCAAAGATAAATCCCATTATTTAAATCGAAGATATAATCACAACATTTGTATTTTGATGAAGCAAATGATAGATGGTATTTATAAATAAAACCTCCTACACATCACATATAATTTAATCTAAAGATATTAGACCTGCACATGTAACATAATTAAAAAAACATAAATAACAACATTATAAACAAAAGGCTAAAGCCAAAATGCATATATTACGTTCTATTAAGTTTTTGGAATCACTTGTCCATTCTGTAGTCCTGGAAGAAGTTT
>JASDQU010296081.1:10769-24909 GCA_032191745.1 Picea mariana | reverse complement strand
GTATTGCAGTTAAGTCTTCTTCTAGAAAAAACCGAGAACCCCTTAAGAACTGCTTCCTGCTTAGAATGATATCTTTATCACACAAGTTGGGCATGATGACTTTTATGGGCCTGGCTCTCTCATCGTTAGGCTTACCTACTCTCCATGCTTGACATATTTATCCTTGCCATTGGAGCTTGTCTTTCAAGAAGTCTCTTGCAAGGTCAAGAGTACATTCATTTTTCCCATAATCTTTCACCCCCTTGATAATTATGTTTGTTGCTCTATCATGTTTTTCTTTGCTTTCTCTATATTGCATGTTGTCAACCTGGATGTTTCTTTCTCCTTCCCTCTTAGTAGGATTGCTAATAATTTGAGCCCAGGTTTTAGAGAGTTTTGCGGAATCTCCTTTCTTCTCTTCTCTTGATGTCTCTTCATTGTTGTCTATTTGGGTAACTACTTTCCCTTTATCCTGAAATGGCTTCGCATTGAACATCACCTCTGTATTCTCCACTGCAATTTTCTTCATGTTTTGCACTTCCGCTTTCATGCGTTGCCATTCTATTTTCCCCATTCGGAGAGCTTTTTGTAGCAATGACACTTGCTCCTTCAGAACTTTGTTGTTTTCTGCTAAATCCTGGTTTTCGACTATTATTCTATGGATTGTACAATCTCTTTCCAACTCTGTAGCTTCTACTACTTCCAACCTCTCTTTTACCTTTAACAGTTCTTTCACATAAAGATCAGATGACCAAGTGAGAGGTGTGGATGTAGGACTATATAAGGCATAATCATCAATGACTTTTCCTTTTCCTTTAGACTTGTTGCCACATACTTGCAAAGAGGACTTGTTTTAATGTTGTTTCTTGCGAAGAACCCAAGTACTTTCCCTTTGAGACCTTTTTTTCCTTGTCTGCTCCCATTTCAGACGAGCTAGTCTTCGTTTTAAAATGCCCTGGTACTGTTTGGCATTAACCCAAACCCACTTTTYAGTTTTGGCYGATGAGGCAATTTTCACTTGCCCTATATCATTTGTTTCCACGGGTTCTAAAGTTTCTTGTCCCATTGTCATGATGCTATTAAGGGAAATCAAAGTCTCTGCCCAAAACTGACCCTCTGTTTTATGCTTAACCCTTCACTATCTGTTGGTYTGACCGCTGAAAACTTGCTGCTCTGCCCACTGTCCCTGTTAGACCATTGTCCCTATACTTTGTTAGCCCACTGTCCCTGCCCACTGTCCCTCAAGCTGAGCCCCACTGTCTCTGTCCCTATCCCTGGATGTCTTCTATTGCCTTTAAAACAGCATGCATCTGATTCTTGTTATTGAGAGCTTTCTTCAAACAATTTGCATACATTCTTGAGGTCAATCAATCTGTCAGTCAATCTATTCAAAAAAATCGATTTCTTGCAGTGAGGCCGGAGCCGAATAGATTGAAACAGATTCCGAATTGATTTACCAATGCAGCCCCAAATCTGTGTAGTGTAGTGCTCGCATCACCATTTCGAGAGTTCTCTAGTAGATGACCTGTAGATGGATCTAGAATTTATACGGTTGTATATGTATCTCGGAGTTACAATTTTATGAAACAAAAAGGAATTTGATATCCTGCTATCTTCGCCTGCGGGCAAGCTTTAATCCTCCCTCTAAAGCAAACCGCGTCCTTGATCTGCAAATATTTGATCTGCAAATATTTCCGTTTGGACCGGCCTTTTTGTTTTAAAATTTAATTGGTTTGAGCTCGTTCTGCGCAGAGAATCTCTGTATTTGCTCATTCAAAGAACGGAATATGCACTACTTGGCAGGGATTTAAGAAATCGGAAAAAATTGTTCGATACGAGAAGAATTCTGAAACTTAATCGCTGGAATTCTTGCGCCTACCTGGTGTCCGAGGCTTCGATGATCTGGTGAATTTGGAAGGTTTAAGGCCTTTGACGCGTTGCATGGACGCATCGCTGATTGAGGGTTTAGTTTCTTGTCTTACAAAATCTGCGAGAGCTGTGAGTTCTCTTCCTATCTGTCATTCTCCACTTATAATAGTCCTTGTAGCACTGTAGTCAGTTAGTTACTCTACATTTTCCTGTATTCCTAGTGTAGGTGATATTGTCGTAATAGTCTGCAATGCTTGTAATAGTCTGATATGACAACAAATTTCTGATGTTAACGGTTGGCGAAATTCGTTTTAGGATAGCCATTTTTTTTAGCAAACTAATTTAATGTTCATACCAGCAAATTTAATATACTGTTATTTACGCAGAGGGATAATTTCACACCGAATTTAACACTGAGATCTATCTACAGGTAATTATTGCATTGTTGGTTGCGAACCTACATTTCTGGTCTATGTGGATGCATTGACAGCGCTGGAGTATGTGTCCTATTGCTTTGGTCATTTTTATCTGTTTTATCTATTGTTAAAGTTGAAGGTGATAGGATGGATGAGTTATCAATCTCTTTTGAGTAGCAAGTAGTACTTACTTTAGAATAAATATTAATTAGTATTTAATAGTTATTATAACTAAAATGAAGTTAAGAAATTCAGTTCTGAATTTAAAACCCCTTGATTTCAATTTTACTAGATGTGTAATGTCCCATTTTTATTATGTAAAAGACATTGTCATTGGTGTACAGTTAGGAAACAAGTATTCAGACAAGGACATAATGGTTAGATAACAATTTTACTTGTCTCAGGTTAAAGGTTAAAGGTTAGTAAAATTCCTCCTTAGGAAAACACTTTTCTGACATTCACATCGGAAGATAGTTACAATGAGCTAATTGTTGATGGTGATTATTTTACGTACAGATTGAGGTGTTTTCGCAATATCTTTGGTTGCGCAAGAATTTTAGTGTGCCATATGAATTCCTTAGTCGTCAGTTTCCCTTCTGTCTTGTTGACTTGTCGATTGGGTGCCTGGGGTTAGTCGTCATCTGTTGACAGTTAATTCAGTCTCCTAGCGTGTTGATTTCCTTCATGGGTGATTGGTCTAGTTATGTTGTTGCGCCATGGTTATGGTCACACCTATTTCCTTGTGACGGCATGATCCCTGATGAGGGGATCACGGTGCGCCCTATTGGATTGAGGCGAATGATATCATGGCCGGAGTCTGTGCTCCCATCTAAGTGTTGTTGATCATTGTAAGCTGCTGTAGTGCTTGAGTTGTAAATGCTTCACATGTCTGGTTCACGTGCCTTGAGGTTATAGTCATTGGTCATCAAGGTTGTTGTGTCGGGTTGGGGATGTTGTCCATTAGCTTGTAGGCGTGGTCATGTTTGTGTCGGGCGGGTAACTGTTTCTCCTTGTTGTTTTACGCATGTTTCGCCCATCTTCCTTGTTCCATAACGTGGAGTCATAGTTTTTTGTTTCCTGTTCTGTGGGCATGGTGCTCGTCATCAATTATGATGTTTATCTGTATTCGTTGTTGTCGTCCTATTTAAAAAAAAACATAAGAAAAAAAAAATTGCACTTTCTGCTTCGCTTGTAGTCATAACGAAAAGGGGTTGTTACAATTTTCATTAAAATTTATATTGATATAAATTGTTTATGTACCGAAAAGGGTAGAAAAGGGCTAATGGATTATCAATCCTCTGCACATTAGAAGTATTGACTAGTGCCATTAATATGAAACCTATGAGTGTTGTTCAATATCACAGAATAAATTTCTATTCAAAAGTTTGCAGGGATAACAACACACCATCCACAATTCAAGGTCTACATTGAGTAAACTTCCAACTTTGTTATCATGTCACAACTCACATTCTTTTTCAACTTAATTTTTTTCAATAAAACTTAATGAAAACTATGTTTAAAATGTTGTAACATCCCGCTCTTGCACGCACTGAGCGAACTTACTCTTTGAGGACACTTGCTTGCAAGTGATCATGATTATTATACTATTGGATGTCTGATTAGGATTATGAGGCATTTTGGATATGTTATTTTGTGTGTTTACATAGACAGGTGCTATTGACTGAGTTCTGTCGAGTGTGAAGGACTTTGGACCTCAAGGATGTAGAGGCATCGATGAAACCCCTTGGACTCTGGATCGAGTTAGGGAGTGGACTATTGGGTTTTGATTATTGTTGCTATGACATATGCACATATGATTAGATGTTATGATGATTGCTTTTATTTTTGACATGATTAATTGATGATTCAGGCTGACGATATCTTGCTGACCAGACTCACATGTGGAGTAGAGGGGTCATGCACAATAAAGAGAGACGTTGAGGGAGAGGTGTGGACAAAAACCCTTCCACAACCTACTAGCACTCTCGCTGTGGCTCGAACTATAGGTTAACGATTACCTAGTTCAATAAGACCCACGATGTCATGAGGGAAGACTGCGACAATCACTCACGATGATTCTAAGGGGTGCACAGTAAGCCATGGGCCTTATTCCTTAGAGTCCCTTAGTCTCCCACAAGATCACCTAGTGGAGTATTGACTCCAGGGGTTTTGGATGTCTACCAAGTCATTCAAGAGGTGAGTGGCACCCTTGTAGCATGTAGTGCGTCCTGAAGGGCATGTCATGTAAGGAAAATGGAAAGAGATGAGTGGCACCCTTGGAGCACGTAGTGCATCCTAAAGGGCACGTCGCACAAGCAAAACATAAAAAGGTGAGTGGAAACCTTAGAGAACCTAGTGCATCCTAAAGGGCACGTCGCAATTTCAACAGGTAAGTGAATAAACCTAGTCAACCTTAAAATGCATGACGTGATAAGTAAGATTTAAAAAAAAAAAAATTCCCTCATAAAAATGTCACCCAGCCTAGGAAATTAAAATCTAGGTCTAAGTGATACTTGTGGTAAAATAATAATAATAATAATAATAATAATAATAATATTTAAACATGTGACAAGAAGGGGGTAATAAATTCAATTAATTTATTGCAATCAATTTACTTTGGGGAATCATTTTTTGAAAAAAAAGAAATGATTTTTTTCTACATATGCTAATTAAAGTTTATTAATTGAAAAGAAAAAGGGGTAAAAGGTAATTTTTCTACACTTGCTAATTCGAGTTTTAGATAAAACGGGAAAAGAGGGAAACTCAAAATAATTTGGAAACTAAGGGGAAAAGGGGAAACATAAAGAAAAAGGGAAACATAAGGAAAAAAACAGAATGACTAACTTACTAAGGAAGATTGCCTTTAAAAACTTTCTAAATACAAAATCAACTAGGAATTTAGTAAGGGCGTAAGGCATTAAAATGTGTAAGGGAATCTGGGGATACCTAGGAGAAATTTTAGGAATGCTTTTAGGTGGGAGAGGGAAATAGGAGTAATTAAATAAATAATGAATTTAATTTTTGGTGCAACTAGGGAGATGGGTGACGTGTACAGGGGGAGTTTTTCTGACTTAAATTAATGAAAAATAAATTAAATGGGAATTAGGGAAAGAAATCACTTAGAAACTCTATAAAAAGGATGGAGGAGGAGGAATGTGGATCTCTTCTCTGATGAGTAATGTTATGTTGCAGAATTTTTGTCTTGACTAACATATCTTGTGAGACTTGGGATACCCAGCTCGGGTAACGAGTGGTAGGTTGACCTTGCAAGGCGAGTTGGTTGCTAGTTTTTCTTTGGTTTCGTGTGCATGGCCCCTTTGCAACTTAGGGGGATAAGGGGGAAGAAGAGTACCCTAGCGTTGGCTGAGAGGTACCGGTGAAGTCACATCGATCGACAAGCAGGAGCTGGACGGAGAGCGCAGAACAACGACTCAGAGCTGTCACTTTGGGCTATGATATGCATGCTTTTATTTTGCATGGTATATTAACATTGATCTTGTGCTTCCATTACTGTAATTCTATTGTGTAAAAAAAATGTGTTTTACTCAGCATTTTTAATCGAGAACTTAAAGTCATTATAGCTTTATGCTCGCTGCATTGAATTGATTTCCCTGGTAACCAATCCCTTATTGCTATGTCTATTCTATTTTTTTTTATTGATTATGATGAAAGTATTATTATTTATCTCTCGTCCTCATCCCTAGATCATCAGTCCATGCCTCAACAGTTGGCCATGAGACGAATCGATGATCGTCACTTCATTGCATAGCCACATATAGATTCTAATGCCCTGCTTTTCTCTGCATGGATCATGAGCAAAGGATGGTTTTGCCCAACTGTCTATCCCTGTTGATTGTTCCTGGTCGATTGATTGTCTTGCGCCTTCTTGCGATTGAATACCTCTGAGTATTGTTATCTTTCTTCTCTGTGATCATCTCATTACCCTCAGCGTTTTTACATCATCTCTGCGATTTTCATGACAGTTCCTAGCTCTTGAATGGAGAGATCTCAGTGTTTGTCAATTGAATGAAAGTGTTTTTTTTACTAATCATGACTGTGATTTGGATTTATTTATTGTCAGTAACCGACTGTATGACAACCTCTCTTTTTTTCTATTAGAGACTGCGATCGAATCAACCAATGTTTTTATTTACCTTCTTCTTGATTGAGAACTTGCATGATTTCATTATTTATTGAGAGCAAATATTTACTTCGATTTTAATCGATAACACTCAGTGATATTCATAACACTCATCGATATTCATAAAACTCAATGATATTTTTATATTTTTATAAATATCAGTGATGTTCATAAAACACGGTGATATTTTTATATTTTTATCAATAAAACTCGGTGATAATTCTCAACGATGTTCACAAAACTTGGTTTTTATTAATTTATGATAACACTCAGCAATATTCATAAAACTCGATGATATTTATATTAACTTAGTGATATTTATATTTTTATATTGATACTCATAAAACACATTAATATTTATATTTTTATAAATATCAGCGATGTTCATAACACTCATCGATTCTCATAAAACTCAATGATATTTTTATATTTTTATCAATAAAACTCAGTGATAACACTCAGCGATGTTAAACCCAACAATTTTAGGATAATGCTCGGCTTTCAGGACTGAGTTTTCTTTTTAATAAGAATTTAATAAGAATGGGAATATGCAATGCGTTTTACCCATGCTAATCGATGTGTTTTACTTATGCCCTTGACTGAGTTTTACCTTGATTATAGTTAGTGATTTTTAATCATTTCCTTGCTAAGCTCCTTCATAAATATTAATCCTGTTAAAAACAATGGTTATAGACCAACGAATTTAATGACAACCACCTTTTAATTTATGATTATAAGATAGCATTCTTAGATAGCAAAGTATAGTCAAATGGTAGCTGATAATTTACAGTCAAAATTTATAGTGTTAATGTACAACGCATGTATGTACTGTGCATAGGCGGCGTAATGGTGGGCGTAGGGACAGTGTATTGGTGTGTATTGGGAAACGTTTTTAGCATTTTTAGTATGTGAATATTTGGATGGGAAACACCCATACTTATCAGCATTAAATTTCACTTTAATATGTGATTTTAGATAGCGATTTATATGTAGCTAATTAGTAAATGGTTGCGAGTCCCTGAGGGGTAGCGAATTAGTGTCCTGACAGCCACACTTTATGACCACAATTCTATTTTTATAACGGGTTCCTATGTCAACTATTGATTCTTTATCCCGCGATATTCACTGGGCAGCGATTCATGCATCGATTAGACAACAGTGGTGTTTTAATGAACAACAATTAATATTTATTATTAATATTGTTAATTACATGCCAACGATGAAATTTAGACTTGTCAATATTGTTAATCTTTTTGATATTGTCACTATTATTATATATTGTTAATGTTGTTGATTTAGACCTATTAACATTGTTTAAGTGATTAATTTAGACTGGTCAATACGGTTAATTAGACTTGTGAATAGTGTTAATTGCACGCCAACAATGCATTCGGACTAGCTCTGTTAGTGTGACATCGATTATATATAGTTTTAATATTGATTAATTTATACTTGTTATTTTAGACCGCGAAGTCGATTATTTTATAAGCAGCGTAGATCAGTAGTGCACTTATTAATGGTCACTAGGCAATTGTTAGTCATCTTTTTATTTTATTTGTTAAGCGCTTGTTTTAATTTACCATATGATAACATTTATGACCATAGTAACTTGATAATAGTTCACTCATTCACACTTAGGCATCTTGCTTAACATATAATGGGTTTGTTTGTTGGCGAAGTCATGTAATATCTTGCACAAATTTTATTTGAATAACGTCATCTTGCATCTTGTCGACCTGTTGCTTGAGGGCGTCGGCGTAGTCTTCTTGTCAGTTATTTCGACTCCTGGCACATTGGATTTATATTGAGTCCTTGGTCCAAATAGGTTATGTTGAACCAAGGTTATTGTCCCACCTATCACTTGGGGACAACATGATTCCTGATGAGGGGATCATGGCACGCCCTAATTGATAGAGGTGAATGATAACTTGGTAGAAGTTTGTGCTTTTCGTGTGGGTGTTGTTGATCGTTGTAAGTTTGTTGTTGGTGTTTGGGTCGTAACACCTTCATGCATTTGGTTTTGTACGCCATAGAGGTTCTAGTTACTAGTCGTCGAGGTCATTGTGTCAACATTGTGGATGTTGTCCTTTAGCTTGTAGGCATTGTCATGTTTGTGTCAGAAAGGTAATAGTTTCTATCTGTTGATTTACGCATGTTTCACCTAGTTGCTCATTGTGCTAGTGATTGGAGTTGTAATTATTTGTTGCTTGATCTGTGTGCATGTGTTCATCGTCGGGTTGTGTGGTTCAACTATTGTCATCGTTTCCTTCCTGCCTATAAAAATAAAAATAAAAATGCATTTTCCGCTTCTCTTGTAGTCGTACCATTGGGGTCGTTACATATGGTATCAGAGTCTGTTCAACCCATGACTTGGGATCACTATGACTTTAGTTGATGTGACATTTTATTATAATGTTGCTAATTAAGTTGTCTTGTATTCCTGCAGGTAATCATGGTTAGAGGATGTCGTGGAGGTAGACAACGGGGTGCTAAGGGAGGAGGCACGACACCTCCAGTAGCATCCATGACTAAGGGCTGTAACCCCCAGGGAGACAAACAAGTTTTCGAGCAGGAGAAGATAGCAGTGGGTGATGTGGTTTGGCTGATGAGGTCCTTTCAGAGGATGTATGAGGCATTGATCTGTCATTTGGATAGAGATGAGGCCAGAGCACCGACACCCCCTGAGGGTCCACCACACACTTTGGTCGGTACTGGTAGCATTCACCGCAAACTCAATAAGGTCAAATTTGTCGAGTTCTTTGGTGCCTTGAACGGTGTATCCACCAAGGCATGGTTGGAGAATATGCCGAGGCTCATTTTATGGAGTTTCTTTGGTATGATCCACACCTTACTACTAAGAAACTTAAGGTCAATAGGTTCTTGTTTGGCCTTAATGTTAGCATTCGTGTAAAGGTTAGGATTCTGATGTCGTGAACCTTGCATGATGTCATCCAGAAGGCCCTCAAAGCAGAGGATGAGCTTATCAGTAGGGGTCAGAGAAGGACTCCAGCAAGACCAACAGGGCAAGTGTCATCTGGTGCACAGTAGCATTAGACACCAGCTAGATAGATGTCAGGGTATCATGGCTTCTAGAGAGGATTCAATTTCACTACAGCTCGGCGACCAACACCTCAACAACAAACTCCTTACTAGGGACCACAGCATCAGTAGCAGCATCGACTACAACAACAACAATTTAGACCTGTTCAGCAGAACAAACCAGGATTCTAGCTCGGTGGGCCATCATCCTCTACTTCGAGTTCTAGGAGTACTGGGCCGAAGAAGGGGTGTTGGACTTGTGGGGAGCTACACTACTAGCGCAACTTCTAGTGGAGAGGAATAGAGCATCTGAATCAGTCGAACCCACTACTGTGGTAGATTTGGGAAAGGCCCATCGGATTCATGCAGCAGTGAATAACCACTACGCAGAGCACCAGTCGATTGTGCTCGAGATGTCAGGTACCGTCATTGACCAGAACCTTAGTATTTTGGAGAGTTTCATTTCTGGTGCAATGCTAAAAAGGATTAAGGTAAAGGCAGTCAAACAAGATGAGTTTAGCTTTGTAGAGATGGATTCGGGAGCCAAACAAAAGGTTGGAGGAAAGGTTATGAGTTGTACCCTTAACATGGGAGAGTTTGTCACTACGACCAACCTATACGTCATGATATTAGGATCTTATGATGTCGTGATCGATATGGACTGGTTGGAATCGCATGAGGTGATACTCAACTGCAAGACAAAATGGTTGAACTTGCTCGATGATGAGGGACAAAGATGCATGATTGTAGGGAGAAACCAGGGAGTTTCACTGAGGTTCATCTCTTCCTTTTAGTTACATAAGAGCATGTGCAAGGGGTGTAAGATTTATGTGATCCTTGCATTAAACGACAAGGGAGTAGCGGAAGGTCTAGAAAACCTTCCTGTGGTGAGAGAGTTTGTGTACATCTTCTTGGATGAGTTATGTGGGATGTCGTTGGAGAGGGAATTTGAATTTACCATAGACCTAAAACTGGGGACTAAACTAATAGAAAGAACTCGTTATTGTATGTCAACCCCGGAGTTACAGGAGTTGAGAATGCAACTAAAGGAGTTGTTGGACCTGGGACTTATACGTCCAAGTGTGTCACCATGGGGCGCACCTGTTATTTTCATACGAAAGAAGGATGGGTTGTGGATACTTTTCATTAACTACTGTCAGCTGAACAAGGCAATGTTGAAGATTCAATATCTGTTGTCGAGGATTGATGATCTGTTCGATCAGATGAAGGGTCGACGGTGTTTTCAAAGATCAATTTTTGATCAGGGTATCACCAATTATGGATCAAGGAGGGTGACATCCCTAATACCAATTTTAATAGGAGGTTTGGACATTACGAGTTTATTGTTTTACCGTTTGGACTGACAAACGCGCCAGGGGTATTTATGAGTTTAATGAGTGGGGTGTTCCACGAGTACTTGGATAAGTTCGTCCAAGTATTCATTGATGATATTTTGATTTACTCTCGGATGATGGAGGATCATGAAAAGCACTTGCACTTGGTACTATAGTATCTGTGAGAGAAAATATTGTATGGGAAATTTTCCAAATTCTCTTTTTATCAATCGAAGATTCATTAATTAGGGCATGTCATCTCCAACGAAGGTATCGTCGTGGAACCAACAAATGTCAAGGCTATTATGGAATGGTATGTGCCAAAGAATGTCTTGGAAGTGCATAGCTTCATGGTTTTATCAGGATACTATCGACGATTCGTCGAGGGATTTTTGAAGATAGCAAATCCAATCACGGAATTGCAGAAGAAGAACAAGAAGTTTGTTTGGACCGAGAAATGCACGGAGGCATTTCGGAGGCTCAAGGATCTATTGAAAACAACATTGATACTAGAGGTCCCTGACATGGATACAAACTTCTTGGTATGCACTGATGCATCCAAGGAAGGCCTAGGCATAGTCTTGATGAAAGACAATCGAGTGATCGCTTACATCTCGAGGAAATTGAGAAGGCATGAGGAGAAGTATGCGATGCATGATTTGGAGTTGTTAGCCATTATTTATGCCTTGAGATTTTGGAGACACTACCTTGTTGGATGAAGATTTGAAATAAAAACGGACCACTGTGGACTACAACACATCTTTACACAAAGCGACTTGAACACGCAACAATGACATTGGTCGAAACTACTTAGTGAGTACAACTTCAAGATTACTTACATAAAAGGAACAATGCACCGAGTGGCAGATGCATTAAGTCGGATACCACACATATTTTTGGTGTTGCCACTTCAAACAAATCTACGTGAAAATATTCTAACTTTAAAGCGCGACGATGACTGGTACAAACAGGTCAAGGATTTTATGAGACAAAACACAATGATGGTACCAATATTTTAAGGATTTATGTTTGACAAAGATGGATTAATGAGGTTTAAAAATCATATTTACATACCATTGAACGACGATTTGAGCATTTTGATCCTAAACGAGGCTCACAGAGAAGTTTACATGGCTCACTCAAGAGTCATGAAGATGAGGACAGACCTTAAACCCTTATTCTTCTGGAAAGGAATGAAGGAAGAAATAGTCAACTATGTGGCCAGATGTCTAGAATGTGAGTAGGTAAAGGCTAAACATAGACATCCATGAAGATTAATATAGCCACACACTATTCCATAATCAAAATGGGAGGTTATTTTGATGGATTTCATTGTTGGATTGCCACTAACGGGAAGGAGACACGACTCAATTTTTGTGGTGGTCGACACTCTGACGAAGAGTGCCCATTTTCTTATTTTTATTATGATGTATCAGACACTTGACATAGCTAAAGTTTTCATTAGTGAGATTCTGAGGCTGCATGGAGTGCCTAAGAATATTATATCCGATCGAGGATCGATGTTTACTGGAAAATTTTGGACTAGTTTCCAAGAGGTCTTGGGAACCCAAATTAAACTTAGTATTGAGTATCACCTTGAGACAGATGGTCAGACCAAACAAACAAACCAAGTATTGGAAGACATGTTGCGCATGTACGTGATGGACCAACAGAAGCAATGGGAAGAATGTTTTCCACTGGTAGAATTCTCTTATAACAACAATTACCAAAGCACCATTAAGATGGCGCCTTTCGAGTTTATTTATGGGCGACCATGTCAAATGCCTTTCAGTTGGGATCGAATTGAGGATAGGGTCCTAGTGGGACTAGAAGTGATCCAAGAAATGGAATGTCAAATGCAAACAACAAGACAAAGGATCAAAGAAGCGCGGGATCGACATAAGAGTTATACCAATGCGCGTCGTGTCGACCATAGTTACAAATTTGGTGATCGAGTTGTCTTATGGGTAAAACTGCATAAGAGTTTGATCAAGTTTGGAAAGGGAGATAAAATATCTCCTAGGTTTGTGGGACCTTTCGATATTGTGGAGAGGAAGGGGCCCATGGATTATCGACTAGCCTTGCCTGATTCTTTGAGGCGTATGCACGATGTTTTCATCTATCTGTTTTGAGACATTATATTAGTGATCGTACACATGTTATTGACATGAGTTCCTTGCAGGTGTCAGACATGGGGGTGCTCACGGCTGAGCCTATCCACATCATGGATCATCGCATTTGATATTGAACAATAGAGTAGGTCAAGGTCCAGTGAGAAAACTATAGTCCCCCACTCAACGACCTGGGAGGATGCATATCATATGCGTCAACAACTTTCATTTTTGTTTGATAGATAGACTTATGATACTGTGATACACATTATTTCGACACTTATATACTATGAAACTTTGGGACGAATTTTAGAACAAGAGGGGGTGTATGTAACATCCCGCTCTTGTGCGTACTGAGCGAACTTATTCTTTGAGGACACTTGCTTGCAAGTGATCCAGATTATTATACTATTCAACGTCTGATTAGGATTATGAGGCATTTTGGATATGTTATTTTGTGTGTTTACATAGACAGGTGCTATTGACTGGGTTCTCCTGAGTGTGAAGGACTTTGGACCTCAAGGATGCAGAGGCATCGATGAAACCCCTTGGACTCCATATCGAGTCAGGGAGTGGACTATTGGGTTTTGATTATTGTTGATATGGCATATGCACATCTACTTATATGTTACGATGATTGATTTTATTTTTGACATGATTCGTTGATGGTGCAGGCTAATGATAGCTTGCCGACCAGACTCACATGTGGAGAAGAGGGGTCATGCACGATAACGAGAGACGTTGAGGGAGAGGTGTGGACATAATCCCTTCCACAACCTACTAGCACTCCCATCATGGCTGAAACTGTAGGTTAACAATTACCTAGTTCGATAAGACCCACAATATCGTGAAGGGTAGATTGCGATAGTCATTGACAATGATTCTAAGGGGCACGCAATAAGCTAGGGGCCTTATTCCTTAGAGGCCCTTAGTATCCCACAAGATCACCTAGTGAAGTATTGACTCCAGAGGTTTTTGATGTCTACCAAGTCAGTCAAGAGGCGAGTGGCACCCTTGGAGCATGTAGTGTGTCCTAAAGCGCACGTCGTGCAAGGAAAATGGAAAGAGACGAGTGGCACCCTTGGAGAACGTAGTGCGTCTTGAAGGGCACATCACGCAAGGAAAACATAAAAAGTTGAGTGGCACCCTTGGAGCACCTAGTGCCTGAAGGGTATGTTGCAATTTCAACAGGTAAGTGAATAAACCTAGTCGACCTTAAAATGAATGGCATGATAAGTAAGATTTAAAAAA
>JASDQU010296081.1:410-10669 GCA_032191745.1 Picea mariana | reverse complement strand
ATTAAAATCAAATTACTTTGGGGGATCAATTTTTGAAAAAAAATATATGATTGTTTTTCTACATATGCTAATTAAAAATTATTAATTAAAAAGAAGAAGGGGTAAAAGGTAATTTTTCTACACTTGCTAATTTGAGTTTTAGATAAAAAGGGAAAAGAGGAAAAATTAAAAGAATTTGGAAACTAAGGGAAAAAGGGTAAACATAAAGAAAAATGCAACCATAAGGTAAAAAAGCAGAATGATTAACTTACTAGGGAATCTTTCCTTTAAGAACTTTCTAAATACGAACTCAACTAGGAATTTAGTAAGGGTGTAACTCATTAAAATGTGTAAGGGAATATGGGGACACTTAGGAGCAATTTTAGGAATTCTTTTAGGTGGGAGAGGGAAATAGGAGTAATTAAATAAATAATGAATTTAATTTTTGGTGCAACTAGGGGGATGGGTGACATGTGTATGGGGGATTTTTTCTGATTTAAATTAATGAAAAATAAATTAAATGGGAATTTGGTAAAGAAATCACTTAGAAACTCTATAAAAAGGATGGAGGAGGAGGAGTGTGGATGTCTTCTTTGATGCATAACGTTACGCTGCAGATTTTTTGTCTTGACTGACTTATCTTGTGGGAGTTGGGATACACATCTCGGGTAATGAGTGGTAGCTTGACCTTGCAAGGCGAGCTAGTTGCTAGTTGTTCTTTGGTTTAGTCTGCATGGCGCCTTTGTGTTTTGGGGGGATAAGGGTGGAGAAAAATACAAATAGCATTGGATGGGATGTATCGGTGAAGTCACATCGGTCGACAAGCGGGAGCCGAACAGAGTGTGCGTAATAACGACTCAGAGCTGTCACCTTGGGCTACAGTACGCATGCTTTATTTTGCATTGTAGATTAATATTGATCTTGTGCTTCCATTACTGTACTTCTATTGTGTAAAAAAATGTGTTTAACTCAGCGTTTTTAATCGAGAACTTAAATTCATCATAGCTTTACGCTTGCTGCATTGAATTGATTTCCCTGGAAACCGATACCTAATTGCTATGTCTGTTTCATTTGTTTTATTAATTATGATGAAAATATTTTGCTTTATCTCTCGTCCTCATCCCTAGATCATCAGTTCATGCCTGAGTAGTCATCCAGGAGCCGAATCGACGGTTGTCACTTTGGTGCATAGTGACCTATAGATTCTAATGCCTTTCTTTTTTGTGCATGGATGATGAACGGAGGATGTTTTTGCCCAGCTATCTACCCCTATTGATTGTTCCCGGTCGATTGATTGTCTTGCACCTTCTTGCGATTGAATACATATGAGTATTGTTATCTTTCCTCTCTTCGATCAGCTCATTACCCTCTGCGTTTTTACATCATCTCTGCGATTTTCATGATAGTTCCCAACTCTTGAATAGAGAGATCTCAGTGTTTGTCCATTGAATGAAAGTGTTTTTTTTCACTAATCATGACTGTGATTTTGATTTATTTATTGTCAGTAAACAACTGTATGACAACCTCCCTTTTTTTCTATTGGAGATTGGGATCAAACCTTCAGCCAACGTTTTTATTTACGTTCTTCTTGACTGAGAACTTGCATGATTTCATTATTTATTGAGAGAAAATATTTACTGTGATTTTAATCGATAACACTCAATGATATTCATAAAACTTAGTGATATTCATAACACTCAATGATATTCATAACACTCAGTGATATTTTTATATTTTTATAAATATCAACGATGTTCATAAAACTGAGTGATATTTTCATATTTTTATCAATAAAACTCGGTGATAACTCTCAATGATGTTCACAAAACTCGGTGTTTTTATTAATTTATGATAACACTCATCGATATTCATAAAACTCAGTGATATTTATATTAACTCAGTGATATTTATATTTTTATGTTGATACTCATAAAACTCAATGATATTTATATTTTTATATTGATACTCATAAAAATCAGTGATATTTTTATACTTTTATCAATAAAACTTAGTGATAACACTCAGCGATGTTAAACCCAACAATTTTAGGTTAACGCCCGACTTTCTGAACTAAGTTTCATTTTTAATAAAAATTTAATAAGAATGGGAAAATGAAATGTGTTTTACCCATGCTAATCGTTGTGTTTTACTTATGCCATTGATCTAAGTTTTACCTTGATTATAGTTAGCAATTTTTAATCATTTCCTTGCTAAGCTCCTTCATAAATATTAATTATGTTAAAAACAACGATTATAGACTAGCAAATTTAATGACAACCACCTTTTAATTTATGATTATAAGATATCATTCTTAGACAATGAAGTATAGTCAAATGGTAGTTGATACTTTACATTCAAAACTTATAGTGTTAATGTACAACGTATGTACTATGCATACGTGGTGTAATGGTGGGCATAGGTACAATGTATTGGTGTGTATTGGGAAACGTTTTTAGCATTTTTACTGTGCGAATTTTTGGTTGGGCAACGCCCATACTTCTTCGCATTAAATTTCCCTTTAAAATGTGATTTTAGATAGAGATTTATATGCAGCTAATTAGTAATGGTTCACGAGTCCCTGAGGGGTAGTGAATTATTGTGTTGATAGATGCACTTTATGACCGCAATTCTATTTTTATAACCGGTTGCTATGTCAATGATTGATTCTTTATCCTACGATATTCATTGAGTAGCGATTCATGCATTGATTAGACAACAATGGTGTTTTAATGAACAACAATTGATATTTATTGCTAATATTGTTAATTACATGCCAGTGATGAAATTTAGACTTGCCAATATTGTTAATCTTGTTGATATTGTCAATGTTATTATATATTTTTAATGTTGTTGATTCAAACCTGTTAACATTGTTTAAGTGATTAATTTAGACTAGTCAATACAGTTAATTAGACTTGTGAATAGTGTTAATTGCATGCCAAAAATGCATTCAGACTAGTTGTGTTAGTTTGACAACAATTATATATAGTTTTAATATTGATTAATTTAGACTTGTTATTTTAGGCTGCGAAGTTGATTATTTTATAAGCAGCATAGATCAATAGTGCACTTATTAATGGTCAATAGGCAATTGTCTGTCAGCTTTTTTTTTATTTGTTAAGCACTTGTTTTAATTTACCATGTGATAACATTTATGACCATAGTAACTTGATAATAGTTCACTCCTTCTCACTTAGGCATCTTGCTTAACAGATAATGAGTTTGTTTGTTGGCGAAGTCATGTAATATCTTCCACAAATTTTATTTGAATAACGTCATCTTGTGTCTTGTCGACCTATTGCTTGAAGGCATAGGCGTAGTCTTCTTGTCAATTATTTTGGCTTTTGGCGTGTTGGATTTATCTTGATTCCTTGGTCCAGATATGTTATGTTGTGCTAGGGTTATTGTCACACCTATCACCTAGGCAAGATATGATTCTTGATGAGGGGATCATGTCATGCCCTATTGGATAGAGGCAAATGATAAATTGGTCAGAGTCTATGCTTTCTGTGTGGGTGTTGTTGATCATTGTAAGTTTGTTGTTGGTGCTTGGGTCGTAACGCCTTCATGTGTTTGGTTTTGCACGCCATAGAGGTTCTAGTTATTGGTCGTTGAGGTCGTTGTGTCAGGATTGTGGATGTTCTCCTTTAGCTTGTAGGGATTTTCATGTTTGTGTCGAATGGGTAATAGTTTTTATCTGTTGATTTATGCATGTTTCGCCCAGTTGCTCGTTGTGCTAGTGTGTGGAGTCGTAGTTTTTTGTTTCTTGATTTGCGTGTGTGTTTTCGTTGCCAGGTTGTGTGGTTCAACTATTATCGTCATTGCCTTCCTTCCTAAAAAAAAATTATTGCACTTTCTGCTTTGGTTGTATTCGTACCATTGGGGTCATTACAAATGCGTGTTAGGTAACATCTTAAACATTTGTCACGTAGCTCATAATTTCAATTTTTTTTATTTGCTTCAAGATATTGAAATCTAAATGCACATTACAAAGCAATTTAATATATCAACACTTTTGGAATCAAAATTCACAATTTCATAATTAAAATTGATACTTTTTAGGATGTCTTTAAAATTTTTAATTAGGATGTTAATCATACACTACCTTGAATTCTCAATATACTTCAAATTCAATTAAAACAATGGAAATCTAAATGCAGCAAACCAAGCCTTAGTAGATGGTGTTATTTTTTATTTTTTGTTATCAGGTCACAAAATCAAATTCTTTTTCAACTTAAGTTTTTTCAATCAAACTTAATGAAAACCAGGTTTAATGTGTAGAATATAAGTAGTGTTAGGTTCATCATACACATTTTTCAAGTATCTCAGAATTTCAATTTTATTTGATTTGCTTCAAGATATTGAAATCTAAATGCACATTGTAGCAATTTGATATATCAACACTCTTGGAATCAAAATTCACAATTTCATAATACAAATTGATACTTTTTAAGATGTCTTTAAAAATTTTCATTAGGATGTTAATCATACACTACCTTGAATTCTCAATATACTCCAAATTCAATTAAAAAATGAAAATCTAAATGTAGAAAAGCAAGCCTTAGTAGATGACCTGTTATTGTTTATTTGTAGAATGATATTATTCCTAGAGATATTAATAGAGAGGTGGATGATTTTATGAAAGGTATTACATTTAGTGAATTTTTTTCTAATCCATCAATAGTCCCTTATAATGACATGGAAATGGGTCCTAGTTTTGATATGAACTTATCCTCTTCATATGAAAAAACATTTCAATCCTTGCAAATAATGAATGAAAATCCTTTATGTAGTAAATTGGTTATGCATTAAAGGATTTGTGTATATGATGGATAATTTGTAGGATTAGTATAATCACTCAAATTATAGGCCATTTTCAGTTCCCTATACAATCTATATGTTCTTCCCTCAAATTATAAATAAGGCTCGGTAAACTTTATAATTCATCAAAAATATAACTTTTCTTATTTGAATGGACCATGAAATTAAACTAAACCAAATGATTCTAGAATCCTAGATATTCATAAATACATGTACTTTCCATGCAAAATAAAAATTATGGAATGTACATGTCACTTTTTTAAAGAAATTGTAATGGTATGTCATCTTAAATTATTCGTTCATGATCGGCTTTGGACATTTTCCATTTTCTAACTTTTTTTTTTTTTTCTTGATTGAACTTCTATTAACTTTATGTTCACTGCACATACCAAATAAATATATTGACAACATATAACATCCGACTGGTAGTATTGAAAGTGAACATGAGTATCGGTTTGATGGGTTTCTTGAAAAAAATATCCTTTCAATACGATGGATTCTCTTTCATATATAAAACCGTTATCATCAAAATCTTCTAATAACCTCATATTTTGTTATGTGCATCGCATCAAATAATATTTCTCATTTTTAGTGTTGTCTACAGTTGAAACCATGACAAATACATCTCCTGCAAATAATTCAATATTTTCCAACAAGTATTTCATGTTATATTATCACACAAGTACATCTACAAGTTTTTAAAATATTTAAACATAAAAATTACCTTCTCTAACAAGATCATAAACTCTATCGCCGTCAACTGACACTATAGTTTCATTTGATTCTATCTCCTCTGAGCTTGCAAGTGGAATTTTCCCTTTTATATTAAGTTCAGTATGTCTCCAAGATTTAACATATTCCACATTTTCATTTTTCGCAAATCTCTATGGATTATGTGTCCTCTATACAAACTGAACAAAAACGAGATTAGTTTCTTCTATCAAATGCAAACACATTTTGATAGTGTTTTGTTTTAACTAAATTCACTTTTCATGTCCCATGTATTATACCTACTTCATATGGGATTGATCTATTTACATCTTGGTTTCCAACATACCAAAATACATGCACAAGACAAGAGCTTGTTAACTTGAAATCTACCAAGAAAATGATTGAATATCATATAAATTTGAACACGTGAATAAAAATACCTTGTGTACATGTGTAACATGTATATATGTACACACCAATGCACATCTCTTGATGGATTATTTTCATGGCTTAGCGCAAGTTTTCACCAATCAACAACTTGATCAGCAGATTCAAATCGATTGGCATGAGGATTCATATGATACCTTCGAAGTGCTCATTTTACACATGCCCATGCATCATCATGCTCTCATTTTCCATGGCCACTCTAAAAAAAATTCCAACAATGTGTAATGTTTGATTTCTTATGAAGATGACACAACCATTAAAATGATCGTGAAGATTTGAACTGACCCACACATCCATTTGACCATATCTAATGTCAATTGAATCCAATCGCATGTTCTTTCAATAAATCATAAAATTTATCAAAACAATGTTGTACATAATGTGTATCATGTGCTCGATCATCATTTATATACAATTGATATTCTTTAATAACATGTCGATTTTCATTTGTGATTGCTATGTTATCAAGACTCTGTTGAGCATGTCTATATAGAACATGGACACATATAGTGATTTGATCAGAATAATAATATTCACTATGTATTTATTTTTGTGCAACGAATGTGTAATTTTTTGCAAAATCAACTACAAACAAAATTGTACTTGGCTGAAACACTTCACGAGATTGTTTGAATTGTAGGTCTTGCCATCAAGATCTATTTGAATGCTTGGTGTATTTAATAATTTATTCCTCAAAATTATTCAAAAACTCTATCACACAGATTTTATCTACTTTCAAATCAATCCTTTTGGAAATAACATTTGAAGGATGTGGAACTGTGCTGTTGATATATTCATATCTCTTCCAATTGACTATTATATTAGAAAATGATTGATCATTCATATCAATAGGATACTTTGAGTAAAAAGAAATAGATTTCTACAACAATCACATTTCTTTCCACCAACACATTTGTTTTGGTAAAATAATTCATCACCTTCTCTTTCACATAGAATTTCAGATATAAAAGCACGAAATGTGGAAGGAGGAGGTGAACTTGACCATAAAGTCTTACCAAAATCAAGAAAAGTGTCGTAACATAACTAAAATTCCACATGATAATGACAACAACAAGTGTCATGAACAATGATGGGTCTAACAAACCATGGTCTTTGTTGCACAGATGTATTGATGGAAATTTTAAATTATTTGTGCTCTTCATTGAACTTATTGAAAAATTATATGTGTTTCATTGGAAATATACGTTTGGGATGTTCTTCATATTTTTTTTGTGCTATTATTCATCGCAACATATCCCTTGTATGTGGTGAAATAGGAGATTATTTAAACCAACAATTACGGGAAAATTCTTTGACATTCTATGCAAGTCTATCTTTCTAGGGTTGTCTATAAATAACTGTCCAACAAACAAGTTCATCATTTGCATCTATTTGCAATCGAAATTTTCTATGTTTGTACAATGTTTTTCTTGATGTTCCCATCTCTTTTTCCATGTGTCGTTTCAAATGATATTTTATATTGCTACATGAAACAATTGTTGTTTGTATCACTCTACATGCAACACTGACATAGTTTTTTCAAAATTTTCCAAAAGCTTTTAATACACTAGTTATATTGTCAATGACATTCTGTTTCACCTTTGTATCTTTTGTCAACTTTTGAATATCCAATAATGATGTAGATTCTTTTAAATTTCTTGACTTAATTAGATAGATTAAAAGTTGAGCTTATACTGACACTGATTCATCTTTCAAAAAAGTATTATACATATTCATAACATGATATCTTATATATGTTGATTAAGATTGGTTGTCATTGATGTCAACCCTTGAAGAAAGCCCCACAGCACAAAGGTTTGGGTAATGGACCCAATATTGTTTGATGTATATGACTCATTGTTTTCTTGTCATGGTTGATAAGAAGTAATGATGGATGAACTCCAAAGTGGTCCCCTTATGGTGAAAGCCCTCACGGGAAGACGCTTTGTAGAGTAAGAGAACCCATGATTAATTATGGAATAATGATATGAAGGAAAATTCATTTGTCAGGTAAACTGTCCTAGATGGATAGTGCTTATCATTCCATTTCCGGTGGACCCAAGTTTGTTTGATGGATAACAATATGATTTATGATATATTTTAAGATAATACTATTCTATATGGATATTACATGTCATTACATTTCTGGTGGAATGTGGAACGTCACATAAATCCTCACGGTTTGAGAGTTATGGCCTTACGAAGTTGGAGGATCCTCATATGTCATCTAGAAGCTGCAAAAGGTAAAAGTAGTCAAAGTGGTTTAAGAGATTTTAAAAGGTAAATAATAAAGTGAAGTAATGAGTGTATTATAATTCAAAGTGAATACAAAATGAATTCTTTCAATAATAAATTTAATGGAGAAATTAGAAGTGGGTTAACCCTAAAATAAGAAAAGTGGGGGCAAGTGACCTAGAAGATGTTTTTAAGGAAGCTACTTGGAGAGTATAAATAAGAGGCAAGGCTCTCTAATTTTAATAAAAATTGAGAATATTGAATATATATAGGTGTCTAAGGTAACCAAGGATATGAAATGCTGAATGAAGGTTAAGAAAAGAAGACCGAAATGCAAGGAAGGATAAATTCTTTTGATGGTTCTTTCGAAGGTATGTTATTTACAGGCCATCTCACCATTTTCTCTATAACTTTTTTTCTAAAATGATTCAGACCTTTAAATTGCTATTCCATTGAGAAGACATATCCAAGTATCCATGGTAAAAAAATCATCTTGTGGGTCATTGTATTTTTGGATTTACACTCCGTGGAAAATAGGGTTTGTGCTTAGTCCCGAAACTAGTCAAAAATAGGTGTTTCGGGTAAACAACTCATCAATTATTCATAACATAACTAAATTATGAAAAACCAAATGTGTTGTTTAGTTTAACGTACTTAGTATGATGTGTAACATGTTCAGATCAATTCAAAAAATATTCAGTGCAGGGAACACTCTACAAGGTCGCTCTCTAGAATAAGCCAAAATTCAACAAGGTATGCCATTTTTGCTATAAATCCTTTTCTGAGAGGTTCCAAGTAGTGACACCTGGAGGAATTGCATAAATAACAATGAATAACATTATGTATCAGTTTTATATCTTTATACATTACAGGTATAAAGTTATGATTACTTCAAGTTAGGGTTGTTGANAGATTTATGGCCTTACGAAGTTGGAGGACCCTCATATGTCATCTAGAAGCCCCAAAAGGTCAAAGTAGTCAAAGTGGTTTAAGAGATTTTAAAAGGTAAATAATAAAGTGAAGTAATGAGTGTATTATAATTCAAAGTGAATACAAAATGAATTCTTTCAATAATAAATTTAATGGAGAAATTAGAAGTGGGTTAACCCTAAAATAAGGAAAGTGGGGGCAAGTGACCTAGAAGATGTTTTTAAGGAAGCTACTTGAAGAGTATAAATAAGAGGCAAGGCTCTCTCATTTTAATCACACTTGAGAATATTGAATATATATAGGTGTATGAGGTAACCAAGGATATCTAAGTTGAAATTCCGAGGGAATATTAAGAAAAGAAGGCCCAAATGCAATGAAAGATAAATTCTTTTGATGGTTCTTTCGAAGGTATGTTATTTATAGGCCATCTCACCATTTTCGCTATAAATTTTTTTCTAAAATGATTCAGACCTTTAAATTTCTATTCCATTGAGAAAACATATCCAAGTATTTCTGGTAAAAAATTCATCTTGTGGGTCATTTTATTTTTGTATTTACACTCCGTGGAAAATAAGGTTTGTGGTTAGTCCCGAAACTAGTCAAAAATAGGTGTTTTGGGTAAAAAACTCATCAATTATTCATAACTTAACTAAATTATGAGAAACCAAATGTGTTGGTTAGGTTAACATATTTAGTATGATGTGTAATATATTTAGATCAATTCAAAAAATATTCCATGTAGGGCACGCTCTACAAGGTCGCTTTCTAGAATAAGCCAAAATTCAACAAGGTATGCCATTTTTGCTATAAATCATTTTCTGAGAGGTTCCAAGTAGTGACAATTGGAGGAATTGCATAAATAACACTAAATAACATTATGTATCAGTTTCAGATCTTTATACATTATAGGTATAAAGTTATGATTACTTCAAGTTAGGGTTGTTGACTAATCCAAAACTACGCATGTGAGACTAAAGAAAAGTTTGATGACAATTCTAGTCTCTTGTTGTTGAAGTTAAGGAAGGGTTGAAAGAATGTGATCATATGCACCAGGTCTATTACAGAGTTGCAAATCAGATTTGGATGATGAAATTGATGAGGGCTTTTGGTTGAGGTACATGTTGAGTACATGGTTG
>JASDQU010296075.1:1691-11983 GCA_032191745.1 Picea mariana | reverse complement strand
GCTGCCACACAACCTTGTTTTAATAAAAGGACATGTTTGATTGAGGTATAAGACTTGTAATAAATGTAATTATTTTAAATTATAAAACAATATCTCCCTTTCATTGCTCAAATAAAATCCTTGTAGTTTTTGAGGGCTTAAAAAAAAGAAATTTAAAAACTAAAGTGGAGAGACAAATTTTTGAGGCAACTATTGAAAATTCAAGTTCATGGGAGTTTGTTCTTTGATGGATCTAGTTAAGAAATTTTACCTATTTAACTAAAGTGTAGAGACAATTTTTTTAGGCAACTATTGACAACTCGAGTTCATGGGTGTTTTTGATAGACATAGTCGAGGAACTCTAGCTCTTTGTGAAGCTGGAGGAATCATCCATTTCTTTGATACACAATTCATCACATATAAAGTAGGATTGGATACAAGATCTAATAATTATGTAGAACTCATAACTTAAAAACCACTCTTAAAATTGGTAGCATGATATAATGTGGGGATTTATAGATAAAGGGGGACTCTGTGATTCCTATTAACTGGATTTAGGGTATTTATATAAAATGGATAATCCAATATTAAGATCATTATATCAACTGGAAATGATGGGCAGGGTTTTCAACTCATTAACATGTTTACATGTTTAGTGAGAAATACTATAATTGTAGACTCTCTCTCTAAGGAAGGCTTATAGGTGGTTGTTACAACAAATTTTTCCTCATCCCATGCAGCTTGATTGGATAACCTTTCCATTTTCCTATGAAGACCTAAAGTCCCATTTTGTACCTTCCAGAGCCAAAAAGCATATTTTTCATTATCAGTTAGATAAAAAGTGTATACACAGGTTGCTCCACTACAGCCCACGTACATTGAGTTTGGTGCTCAAAAGTAAAAATTATGTCAGGTTTCCATGCCATGTCATGAGATCCATGATCCTCGGCCTTCCATATACTAGAAACACTCTGAATCGACCCTTTAGTTGCATTTGAAATCTATAAATTGAGCCATATCCAAGCCTTGGAGGAGAGAATTCAACTTTGAGAGAAAAGACACTTTGGAGAAATTTCACTTCATATTGAGTCTGCATCCCTTTATCCTTGAAAGTATGAACCCCTTGTTCAACCCCCAAGTTCTTCCTTCTTTGTGATGGATAATCTCATTGTCTCCTTTATATGAGCTGGCCTTTGGTGGAGGATTAAAGTGGTGGAGGATCAGATGGAGGGACTTAGTTTCTCGGTTCTGATATGTGTCGTTACAAAAGTTTGCCACCTATATACTTATGTTGATCATTTTAATAGAAATACTCTTTTCTCGTCCAATTTATATCTTGCAAATATTTGAATTATTATTCCATGGGTATATTTTTCATGTATGTTAATGGATTATGCTAATATATATGCTAACACTATATATTGTCACCATATGCTTGTGTATCTTGATTTTTGAGGACAAGTTGCAAGTGTAAAGCTTTAAGTTGTGTGTTCAACGATGGTCTTCATCAAATGCCTGGATGAGGTAGGCTCTTGGCCGTGTCTTATTATCATTTCATTTATATAGAATATTTGGGATTAGAGTTGACTTCTACATGTCATTTTGTCTATTGTGGTTTACCCCATGCCATAGAGAGATTTTCCTCGTAACAGAATTGGTGACCATAATGGGGATTGATCTTATTTTTTGGGTTTTGGAGTGTGTTCTCCTTGATTTGCTCTCTTTTAGCCCGAGTTTCCTTGCACATGATTGCTTGACAACCTATTTTTACTTTTCATCTGAGTTTCTTGGCTTAAACCTTTCCCTGTCAGTGTTTTACTATACATACATGTTTTTTTCCCTTGACAGATACGTACATACGCGATCTGCCCTTATGTAGTGTGTGTACATATGCAACTTTTTCTCAAACAGTCACGTACATCAATGATGTAGTCTTGCTGGCTGAGTTTGGTGTTTTTTGGGTGAGTTTGGTTGGTTGCTGAGTCTTCTTGGGTCTTTTCCCTCACTATTAAGTTCTTGCAGAGTGATAGGAAACCTTATTATTGTTGAATTTTCGGGCGGTATTCTTTCTTATCATATTTTTCATTGGTTGTCCTTGCACATTGGTCTGAGTGTTTGCTTCTTGGTATCATTCTTTTCTTGTCTCTTTTTTCTTTTAGTAGGTTCTGCATGTGAAGCTGTTATTATGTCCTTGCATTTTCTTTTCTTTATATTGAAAATACAAAAAACATTTTCTCATTTTGCATTATGGCATTTTCTCTTTTGATTACTTTGCATTGATTTTGACACATGTGGAGAGATTGAATTTCATTGAAATTGTAGAGATTGCATTGAAAGTTGCATTTAGAAGCATACCATCTCTTTAGAATTCAAGATTAGTACTTAGCAGTGTTTTTATATTCGCTTCTTTTATATGTTGATTTGTAATACCATCAGGTTCACGACCACACCTCTTGAGTAACCAGAAGCCTTTAAAAGTAACGTTGATTAATTAAAATTGGTTAGAAACAATTTTATTTTTCAGGGTACACAAACAAGTATAGGACATAGGGCCTTGGAATAAGATTTTGTGAGTAAACTTCTCCAAGGCTCTTAAACTAAACATATGTGTCTGACCAGGGAGTGGTGAAACCCATTGTGTAATTAGTGACGTCAGGAGGTTTCGCTCACACTGGAGTTAAGAACGAGGTCATGAGAAGTTGTTTGCAGAGATATCCCTCTAATAACTTCTTAGCGTCAGAGATATTTTTGGGGTTCTATTCGTATTTGGGAGTCTTTCTAGTAACTTTACCTCTGTGAGAGGCGATGATTTCAAGATTTCGGGCTTTGTTACCTTTCCCATATGGTGGACCAGACTTACGACTATTCGCCTGCACATTGGTTATATTGTGGTGACTCTAGTTTCTTGACATAGGTAGCCACATAGGTTAATTACAGGGGTTATTATGCAGGTATGCTGAGTCAGATAAGGGTTGGACAACACACAACCTTTATGGAGGATTACCTCTCCAGGGGGATCTGATCGACTGTGTTGTTAAGCTTACAAGGGCCCTTATAACTGATTCTGATACCTCCAATATTTTGAAGGGAGTCTCATGCCCCTCTTGGGCGAGACATACCTACTCTAGTGAGGGAGGCCCCTTTTCAACCATTATATCTTGTTTGTGTAAATTTGGCCTTTTTTCTTTATTTTGGTGTGCTCTCTAATCCTTAGTTGGCCCTGGGATTTGGTTTTATATATCAAGTCTTGAGTCATTGTGGAGAAATACCAGCTTCCTCGTAGGTCTCACCGTTTGTTGAAGTTACCATAGCATCTTGAGTCTTTACCGAAGTTTCCTTCTAAAAGGCATGAAGTTAATAAATGTGGTACATATATCTCCACCTCCTGGACTTATGATTATCCAGTTATGAGTACTGAGTCAAACCCGAATTTCACAAGGAGTCCCTCGACTCTTATATCTTCTGTGATTAGTGGGATCCCTTCGACTCCCATAGCCTTGATGGTTGGAGTTACAGAGATCCCCGCCCCTACTGCTACCCAACATGTGGGTTCTACTCGACCCATAGGAACGAACCCCTTCGGGTCTCTTTTTGGTACGCCAAGCTACAATTCTTAGTCAATACCTTCGGTCTCTAATCCTTTTTCTTTTGGTATTCCTAACATGACGTTGCAACTCTCATCCGCTATTCCAATGACCAATTCAAATCCTACTTTTGGACCTAGGGACATGGCTCCTCCATACACTCCTCTCTCATTTGGTAGAGGCCATATTCCCCAAATGAATCATACAGTTGGAGGTTGGCCTCCTTTTTCTTCTGGGCCTAATCCTAATTCAATGCTCGTGGATGGAGTACTCAACTGGGCTGACAAGTCACTTACTATATTTCATCCTTTATCCCCTCTTCCTCTATGCCAATTCCAAAAAATGAATTTATTATGGTGAATCCCCCTCTATCCTTCAGAGGGAGTTAGTTTCAAACTATGGGAACTCCCCAGCCCATAGCTCCTCCAACAAGGGGAAACATATATAACCCTCATTATATCGCTTCCATGAGAATGGTTCCCATAAAACCTTTTATGACTTAGTTTGGAGGAGGATATTATCCTACCGGCCAGGGCCATGGAATATACTAGAAACATGGGTGGTCTGCAATCCCTCAGTCCCAATCTTTCCCGGGAGCATGGGCTCAGACACCGCAACCCTGACTCCCTTTTCTGGACACGCTTAATCTACGAGATTTGTCAAAATTAATGAATGAACTTGTGTGTCATTTTTACACATTATTTTGGTCACCCTTTGATTATCGATGATATGTGTACTACTTACTTCTTTGTTCCCTGAAACTACTAAAGAAATGAGACTTTCACCCTGAGAAATTGAATCATCTTTATTTTCTTAAAAACCCTATCAAATGAGATCCTTTCACCCTGCTAAATTCTTGGGGTGCAACGATGATTGATCATCACATTCTGCACCAAAATGGGTTGCGTCTTCATCGCAGGCTACTTGTTCTTAGGGTGCGACGATGCTCAAACAAGGGAAAAAGGTGAAATTATCGAAAGTTCTAGAATGGAATCTTCTAGAATTTGAGGTGGCCTAGGATTGGTTTGGATCTTACTCTCTTCTATGATTTAGTGGGATCATCCTAATATCCTCATCCATCCCTCTTCACCCTATAAAAATAGGGATTTCTCATGGGAAAGGCTAGGTTGGCTTATGCATGAAGAATTCTGCTAAAGGTTGCACTTGTGACAACTTTGTTTTACCTTTCCAAGTCTAGTTGTGAATACTCTTCATCAAAAGCATTGGAGAAAAGGTGTGTTTGTTGAGGCAAAGGGCCATTGGAAGGAACCTTGCAACATCAATGCATATGTTGTATTCTCCACATTCATCAATATAATGCAACAATACATTCCTTCCCTATAAAAGTGTCTTCATTTTTATTGTATAGCTCCTTGATCTTATACATAGATTTCATTGGAAGATATATATCATTTCTCTCTTTCTTTGTTGGTTTGTGTCTCTTAAACATGTCCAATATCACACAAGTCTAAGGATGGAGAAAGGACTACACTAGCGAGGATAAAATGACGTTTAAACGGTATGTCATTTATCCCTCATCGAACTAGTTTACATCACAATGAAATCTAAGGAGATGCTTGTATTCTACTATGTTTTGTTCTAATTTGTTGTTGAAGTTAGGGAGATTAGTTTGTGTCCACACTTACCGATTTGTCCGATAACAAAATTGGCGACCATACTAAGGATCTTCCTATTTTGGATTTTGCTTCCTTTTTTTCTTTTGGATTACCTTCTTTTGGTTGTTTTTCATTCTCTGAGTCATTGGGTGATCCATGTTGACTCTTTGGTATTAAAAGTTCATTTGGAAATCCTTTCCTCTATTCATTTTCCTCTTATTTTCAGTCATCGTCGCACCCTTCCTGTGGAAACCAGTGCGACGATGTCACACTGTGTATTTATCACTGCCTTTTATAATCCTTGATTGTCACACTGTGTTCTTTTGTTTCCTGCGATGATTCTTGTAGAAAAGTTTTGAGTGACAATCAATTTTTACTCTTTGCCCAGATTTGTCATCATTTCTTGGGATGATTTTTTGGTCATGTTGAGTGATTATTCACATCTTGGTTTGCATATTTTAGCTGAATTTGATTGTTTCTCAAGTGTTGAGAGTCTTTTTCATAAGCTTCATAGTTTTATCTTTCACTTCTTGTTGCAAGGGTATAATCTTGAGGCTTCATCCTTGAGTGCTTGGTATATAAGTTGTTATTGATCTCTTTTTGAGTTTTGGATTGTTGTTGATTTGTAAACGTTTTTTGACTGCATTAGAAAAATACGTTTTCTTACTTTTACATTTTTGGTTGCATTATGAGTTAAGTTTGGGAAATTGCGTTATGAGTGCATTCATATTCTTGGACAACTTTTTCTTTTTGATTCAGATGTTTGTTTTTATTTGAAAAGAAAAGAATTGAAGTTTTTTATTTTTATTTTATTTATTTATTTATTTATTTTGTTGGTAGTGTTCACAAGAAATTTTTGCATTCAAGTGTTTGTTTAAAAAGAGAAAATTGGAAAATTTGATAGCTTTGATTGTTTGGCATCAAGATCATTCAAATATTGAAGAAATTGTGTTTTGCAACTTGTTGTATTCTGGAAAAAGAAATCCTTCTTCCTTATGTAATTAGAGTTCATTGAACGAAAATATTGCATCTCATCTCTCTTTTCATATTGTTGAGTCAAGGTCAAACACTTCATTAGTTTCATCTCCACTTCCTTTTTGAGTTAAGCAACAACCATCAAAATTCAACGTAATTTTAAAATCTATCTAGTAACTTTTATTTTCTATAACTCTTATACATGAACATTAACTAAGGATAGCGCTTTGGAATAGGTTGTGAGGAATACTCTCCAAAGCATCAAAACAAAAAATAGTATCTTGTGATAGGGATAGTTAAATCCACTTGCTACATTTTGTCTTGGGAATCCCTTCTAACACAAGGGTCAGTCACGAGGTTGCATTAGGGCTAACAGAGTTACTCACTCTACTTTGTTGGTATTAGTGTAGTGATTGCACATATTATTGGGGGTCACTTGAGAAGAAAGTCCTGTGCAGACCTTATCGAGTCGATTTCAGGCTTTGATACCCTGCCTTTTCACGTATATCAGACTGTCAACTACTTCCCCATGTATCATTGCCATAATTGGTGACCTTAGTAGTCCATATCTTTAGGGTCTTCACACGAGGTGACTATGGAGGGGAAAGTATTCAAAGTACCTAGAATCAACGTTGGATAAACTCACTTGGGATCCTTGGAGGGTATACCCATGATTATGTGTGGGATCTTGCACCAGGGCGTAAGTCTTTTTAGAAGGCCATCAACGTAAATTTTCCACTTTATTTATCCCAACCCCTTCTTGTCTTCATCTTGCGACGTTGGATTTCATCACCAACTAGTTATTTCAAAATAAGAAGGTTTGTTTGTCTGCTTGATATCTAGATTTTATTAGTGAAGTGTGGTTTGTTTCTCTAGTTTTCCATAGATCTCTTTTATTCTTTTTTGGGTGTGGCCAACATCGGCCATCATCATTCACATAGGATGTAGGGGTTTCCTCCGAAAGAACCAGAAGAATACGCCCCCTTTCTTCCTAATTCACCAGAGGTTCCTTCTCCTGAAGGAGCATTCATTAATGACGTGTCCTCTGAGATCAATATTTCTATTCCATTGGTTGAATCATCACTCCATGTAAGTCCGTTATTGAATGTTTTACAAGACCCAATTTTTCTTTGAATAAACTCTTCAGGAGATGTTGTTGCTGAAGACTATACTAAACTACCTTCTGGACCTTTTGTAGAGTCTGGTGTGGATGATCCACCATTTCAGAGTGAATCATTTAGAACTCTAGTTCATACTTGTTTATTTTTCAATCCTAGTCCAGTCCCCATCTGTTTGTTTTGGAGGACCTCCTCAGGACATGATATTTTTGATAAATTAGGAATGAGTCCAAACCAACCTATGTCATCACATAAACCCATTACTTATACTACTTATACAATACCCTTAGATCATTTTACTGGCATGACAAGTAATGTTGTTACAGTTTCAGACCCATTGTTGGTTGGTACACATACAATCCTTCCTCTCCAGCTCACTAGCTCTACCTCAGTCCCACAAGTTACACATGTTTTTGTTGGAAGTACGGTAGAAAATCAAGATCCTATTGGAACGCCACTTCCACTTAGATCAAATCCCTCACTTCCACCTAGGTATAACGCTCTTAATAGTTCTACTACTAATCCTACCCAGGGTCCATCCGGAGGACCTAATATTTTTGTTCCACATGGGTATAATGCTACTTGTAGTTTTATTCCCACACCTACCCAAATTCTATCCAGAGCGCCTAGATTTTCTCCACCACCTGAAGGATCTAATCATCCTATTCTAAGTAGCTCTAATCAGCTTGGAGGCACAAGTCATTTTGTCACTTCTGGTTTTCAACTTCTTGTTGAAGGTCAACCTCAAGTTTGGGGGAAACCCCAAGTTGGGGGTCATAACCTAGTTTATGAGAAATATATACCTAGATTACAAACCCAACCTTGGAATTTTCGTTTCCAAGGAAATCAACAACCACCAACCTTGTCTTTTGTACCCTCTAATCCCAGGCAACCTTATCTAGGCTCTGTAAATCCTACCCGGGGTCAAGATTTTCAATCTAATACTCCTTTCCAAGATGGCATACCAAATCAACCAACAAATATTGGATACTTGACTCAAAATACTCCACCGCTGAATTTGATAGGAATTTCTAACTATTTACAAACTGCTTATGGTCCTACTAGTATACCTACGAGATTCCCTCCTCAAAATTACCAGTTTCCTCAAGTAAACGGACAATTGTAGTTTCTAGCTACTTTAGATTTATTGGATTTATCTAGGATTTTGAATGATCCTATCTTGCATTCCCCTTATTGGCCAGTTATACATGCTAAATTACCATAAGACATTTCTAAGTTTGACGGTCGATCAGGATAAGAACCAAACAATCACGTCATGAAATTTCATCTTTGGTGTTCATCCAACTCCTTGATGGATGACTCCATCCGATTACATCTTTTTCCACGAACTCTTACGGGTTTGGCTGCCAAATGGTATATCGAATTTCCACGAAGATTTGTTGGCACAGGGGAAGACCCAGGGTTCAATGCTACAACAGTGCACCAACAAGACCCTAACTATTGGCCCTTTTAGAAACACCTGTGAAGCAGATGCAGTCTCACCCGAAGTAGCTATGGGGGGGTTGTAGGACAAAGATTTCTACAACCAAGGGGAATATCAAGTGTATCTAATACCATAACAATACAACATGCATATATCACTTATCAACTCAGATCTACTCCACAAAACTATCTATCATATCTAATACAACAATGCAATAACAACATATCAAAAGGCAAAGAACATAACATCAATCACACATATGAAACAAGATATACATGGTTCACCCTCTCTCTAGGACTACATCCACATAACTGTGATTATAATATATTAAGATAAAGCATACAGTTCTTGTCTGCGCTTTCAACTAGCAGTTCTTCTCTCTTCTCCTCACTATCTCTCCCCTCCCTGCACACCCAGCTGCAGGGTTGATCTTTGCACCCAGTTGAAGATCTTACAATACAGAAGGCTCTCGTACCCAACACTTCTCTCTCACTCAATATTAATTACTCGATCATACAACAACAACAATCATAAGACTAACAACAGTAACAACAATGACATCGATCAACAAACCAACCCAGATCCTCTAGTGTTAAGAACCAAATATCAATATAGCATAGAAAAACCTCAGAATAAGTACTCAACGCCTTCAAAAAGAGAGAATTTCAGATAGTAAGCCTCTTCTAGGGGGAAACCTCCTTTTACCCCACATAAATGTTCAAGTACAATATGATTCCAAATGAAAATGTCTCCTTGGTATATATAGGAGACTAGGAGGTATAATTACAACTAAAGGAATAAAGTCGACATAAATAAAATAACATTACTAATCTAATATGCCCCAATTTAGGGGTAATGAGACAATATTAGGGCTTATCATGCCCCTCCCCTTGAGACAAGTGTTGTCTGCAATGCTTCAATAACTCTAGATGCTTCTGTATAAATGTCTCATCTTCCCAAGTGGAATCTTCAGCCGGTAGTTTCCTCCATTTAATGAGATACTCTGAAATGGATCTATTCCTCAGTTGGTGAATTCTTGTGTTAGTGATGGCTTTAGCCTCCAATATGATATTTCTTTCCTCGTCAAGCTCTGGCAATATAGTTTGAACTGGGATCTTGTCACCTATAACCTTCTTTAAGCATGAAACATGGAAAACTGGGTGTACTCGTGAAGATGCAGGCAACTCCAATTTGTATGCCATAGTACCAATCTTTTGCAACACCTTATAAGGGACATAGTACTTTGGTGATAATTTATTATCCTTCTTGTATTTATTGAGGGACATCTGTTTGTATGGTTGTAGTCTTAAAAACACCCAATCCCCTACTTCAAAACTTCTTTCACTACAATGTTGATCTGCTTGTTGTTTCATGCGATTCTATGCCATGGATAGGTTTTCCTTTAATATTTGGAGAACTTGTTGTTGATGCTCGATGTGATCTTCCACTGCTTGAACTTTAGATTTTTCTTTTAGAGAAGAAGTGATGGAAGGAGGGTGGTATCCATAGAGTGCCATAAAGGGTGTCATTTTTTTTGCAGTATGAAAGGAAGTGTTATACCACCATTCTGCCAAGG